>RAON01000298.1:0-22069 GCA_009805295.1 Neurospora sp. FGSC 6877
CCTGCTGGCTATGCATCGCCGCGGGCGCCACCTCCCTGCCCTTGGCCTTGGTATCGTCCTCCACCAGCTCGCGCATCGCCGCCTCCCAGAGCGGTACGCGCTCTGGGAGGCGGCGATGCGCGAGCTGGTGGAGGACGATACCAAGGCCAAGGGCAGGGAGGTGGCGCCCGCGGCGATGCATAGCCAGCAGGGTAGGGTGGAGATTGCGGACCATAGCATGATTGTTAATGCAGAGAAGGGGTATTATAGGAAGGAGGTGGCGAGGCCGGGGGTGAGGAAGTTAGCGGGGGAGTTGGCGGGGAAGTAAAAAGTGAGGTTATGAGGCAGATGGCACGAGGGCAGTGGTGATGAAGATGGCTACGAGGGAAGAGGTCTCCAGAAGCAGTGATCTCTCTCGGTAGTTCAAGGATGACGAGTTTACCATGAGGGAGTTGCAGAGATCAAGATTGGCTATGATTATGGCCATGGTTTTGCGAGGAAAATGCACATGGAGACTGAAAAGGTTGGCATGCGCAGAGAGGGGTGTGGTGACCGGGCATGATTAGTATCATGCTCATGGTCATACCGGTATGAAGATGGCACAGAGCTATTATTGCTTGATTCAAAGGGCATGGGGAGTCATGGGGTTGGCGCATCAGTGAGAACATTAGCATTTGCCGTCTTTCTCGAGTTTATACAAGATACCCATACGGACATACAAATAGACGGACAATGGCCTATACAGCGGATGTTGCTTGGCTATGGTGTTATGTAATGACTCAGAAGTTGAGGTGCTGTCCTTCAGGGGAGTATGCCCAGGAGAAATAACACAGGGCTGCAACTACATGGAGACCCAGAGGAAGCAACAAAGGGGACCGTGAAAATATGGCACATGATTGATGAATAGTCAGTGATAGGAAGAATATCTCATAGGCCAAACCGTGCTGGATATAGAGCATCTTAAGGATCTTTGAACTTCACATTGAATGCCCCAGTAAACAACTTCGATTCTTTGTCAACTCCAGCTCAACACCGTCTGATGCGAGCCAACCAAACAGAATTTCGATCCGGAGATCTGCCTACTGCTCCATACAAACCTTGAGTGAAGTCATTTTTCAACCTTGTATCTGGTTGTCATCGACCGAGGAAGTGAAGCTCCCCGAGTCCAAGTACACTAAGCTGCCAGCTTTTGCCGGGCCGGCAATGGCACAGTGCACTTGCAGTGACGACACCGCAGTTCCGGGCAGGCCTGGCCCGCCCCCAAAATGGGTAAAAGTGTGGCAGACAGTGCAATTTGCGGCCAGCCATTTCGAGGCGACAGGGGCGCCAAGACGGCAACAGACCCCACCACCCAGCGACCGTAGTTGGCTGTCGGCCGACCCTATTTTCCGCCGCACAAAAATTTCCGGAATTCCTCGATCTCGTCGCCTGTCTCCGCATTGTGCCTTTGACGATTTCTGACCCGCGCAGAGGCACCGTGAAAAAGCTCCCCCATTCTCCCATTGATCCTCCCCTGATCAACCAGAAAGGAACACAAGATGGCTGAGCAACTCATCCTCAAGGGCACCCTGGAGGGCCACGTAAGTTTTTTTTTCTTGCCAGTTCCCCGCTGATGTTGCTGCTGTTGCTGTCATGTTTGTTGTCGACGTTGCGCTGGTAGGCGGGTCGAGAAGGAGCGCGGTGGGCGCAAACTGAAAAGGACACTGCGACGACAAAGTTGGACGACGACGATGGGACACATGGCAGCAAAGCAGACAGCAAGCGATTCGTAAACCACATAGAGAGATGTGGTGGGAAAGCAAAACGAATGCAGAAAACTGACCACAATATCTTGAACAGAATGGCTGGGTCACCAGCTTGGCCACCTCTTTGGAGAAGTACGAAACCACCATCACCACCGAATAACCGCATACTCGCGCGAAGATCATGAACTTACAAATGCTCTCGCAATTAGCCCCAACATGCTCCTTTCTGGTAGCAGAGACAAGTCCCTCATCATCTGGAACCTCACCCGCGATGAGACCTCGTACGGCTACCCCAAGCGCCGTCTCCACGGCCACTCTCACATCGTCTCCGACTGTGTACGTTATCACTCGAGCCGACCTTGAATTGGCGGAGGATTGTTGATATCTGGAATCGGGGGCAGTTTGACTGATTGGCGCGGCAGGTGATCTCTTCCGACGGTGCCTACGCCCTCTCTGCCTCGTGGGACAAGACCCTCCGTCTCTGGGAGCTTTCCACCGGCACCACCACCCGCCGTTTCGTCGGCCACACCAACGACGTTCTCTCCGTCTCCTTCTCCGCCGACAACCGCCAGATCGTCTCCGGTTCCCGCGATCGCTCCATCAAGCTGTGGAACACCCTCGGTGACTGCAAGTTCACCATCACCGAGAAGGGCCACACTGAGTGGGTTTCCTGCGTCCGCTTCAGCCCCAACCCCCAGAACCCCGTCATTGTCTCCTCCGGCTGGGACAAGCTCGTCAAGGTATGTTGTAACCTGCATTCCCCCCCAACCCCCAAAAACCGATACCATGATGCATGCATATTTTTTCATAAAATAGTATTTGCTACTTCAGAGCCCTCGGGCCATGAGACCAACTTCACACGCACTGATTTTCTCGGAAATCTAAACTCCTGTCAAAAACTGCATGAGATTTCGAGAGGAATTTGCGACTAACAGTCTCAAACAGGTTTGGGAGCTCTCGTCCTGCAAGCTCCAGACCGACCACATCGGTCACACCGGCTACATCAACGCCGTCACCATCTCCCCCGATGGCTCCCTCTGCGCTTCCGGTGGCAAGGACGGTACCACCATGCTCTGGGACCTCAACGAGAGCAAGCACCTCTACTCTCTCAACGCCAACGACGAGATCCACGCCCTCGTCTTCTCCCCCAACCGCTACTGGCTCTGCGCTGCCACCTCCAGCAGCATCATCATCTTCGACCTCGAGAAGAAGAGCAAGGTCGACGAGCTCAAGCCCGAGTTCCAGAACATCGGCAAGAAGTCCCGCGAGCCCGAGTGTGTCTCCCTCGCCTGGTCCGCCGATGGCCAGACCCTCTTCGCCGGTTACACCGACAACATCATCCGTGCCTGGGGTGTCATGTCCCGCGCTTAAGCGGAGACGTCGGAGCCGGGACTGGTTGGCTAGGGGACGTTGTGGACGGGAGGCTTGCTGCGCGCAGGTTGTCGGCAGTTGTCCGTGAAGGACGACGCCGCACAAAGCGTCGTGCTGCTGCTGCATCAGGGCAATTTCGAAGGATTCCATGGTAAAGGCGTATCTCGGAACTGCTTTGTATCGTCTTTGCTTTCTTTCATTTTAAACATACCAAAATGAAAGGACAACTGGGAGCTATGGGAAAATGTTGCATTCCAATGTCACGCCGAAAGAGCCTCTACGTGCAGCGTATTTTGGTCCACCTATGGCAATGAATGATAATGAAGGCCAAGATGAACCATTTGATGTGTCCGTTTGCTAGGGTGGTGTGGTGATGTGTGAAGTGATCGGGGTCGTGGTGCCGGCTGCAGTAAACCAAAACAATGTTGTCTAGTGTGTCTCGAGTTGTAAGCTTCCTGATCTCCATTCCAATTTCTAAGTTCCCCACTCGCGTCGTCCTCCTCAACATAGCCACTCCAATTCATCTCGAAAATCTCCCAACCAAATACGCAAATTGACATTTATCCCTTCCACCCCCAACCAACTCATCGACTTCACCCCCTTACCGTCCCACTCTCACTTCCTCAAACCGATACGGGCCCTTCACATCTCCCTCCCCATGCCCATGCCCATCCCTTTCATGTTCACACCTCTCATTCCCCGGCCCCCCTCCCGAACTTGACCAAACACCAGTAGTATTATTCCCATCATGCCTCTCCCCATCGTAATCATGCCACGACCTCACCTCCTCAAGCGGCAAAACATACGTTGCTTGGCATTCCCTCTCCAAATCCTCTCGTCGTCGTAGTCGTCTCCTCCCCTCTCGCCATTGTAAAAAGCAAACGGTGACGAAGGTGATCAACACCAGAACGAGGACGGTGTCGATTATCGCTGTTAGGATGTAGCCTTGGGTGGGGGAGTAGAGGGAGTCGGCATCGGGTGAGGAGGCGTCTGGGTCTTGGTCGTTCTCAACTTCTTGGGACGAAGGTTGTTGGGCGTTTGGCTGGGTGCCTGGTTGTTTGATGGGGGAGATGAGTGAGATGGGTGAGAAAGGGGAGGGGGAGGGGGAGGGGGAGGGGGAAGGAGGAGAGGGTGTGAAGGTGGTATTCGTAATTTGGTGTAGCTATTAGAAGGGTACCTTATGTTAGAAGGTTTGGTTATGGCGGCCATGTATGCTTGGGTGGGAGAGTTCTAGGGGTAAAAGTTGTAGGTTGTGTTGGATTGTGCTGGGCTGCTGGGTTGGGATCATTGGACTAACCTGTATCATCGCATTCCCCCCCTTCTCTCGTCCCTTGGGTGGTTTCCGTCTATTGTGGTTGGTTCCCGTTTGGAAGTGTTTGAACTGACCAAATGGCGTGAGTCCGAACACCTCTCAGTTGGTGACTTGAAGATCTCAAGCTCGAAGGGTGAAGAGGGTGGGTTTAAGATGCAGTGATCACTTCCACTCAGTAGTAGTTGGCAACTAGAACGATCGACCAACTGGATCAGGTTGATGATCTATAGACAGACGGATGGGCCCGAAGTATTGGCTTAGTGGCAGACGAGTCCTCTGGAAGGAAAGACCTGGAAATAATCGAGTCCGAGTAAACCGAAAGGATAGTCGAGTACAGTGAGAGTCCCAAAACCCAAAGTCCTGACAAACTGATAAGGCGGAAAGAAGAAAGGTTCAAAAACAGAAGAACAAAAAAGAAAGAAACCCTAAAAAGAAGTTTTCCAGGGCTGAAGCGTCCCTCAACGGAAATAGTCCAGACGTATCACGGTATATGGAAACCTCGGGTCTGTTCAACTTGCACGCAGTCAAGCTGTCGGATCCAGTCCGTGAAGTGAGGCCCCTAGTTTCCGTAGTCTACTTCTGGACTACCTCTAGCTAAGGGATAGAGTGTCACCTCAGAATTGATACTGATCTCAACCGACTTACTCTAATCACAGTGTTTTCGTTCCGTGTACCTCTAGGTTCGAACCTGTAATAGAGGTCTGTGTGCTTTCTCCATGGCCATGTGCAAAGTGACACTGTCACACATTCCGGAAGTGTCCACTGTGTTGTATCCCTTGTGTTAAGTGAAGTGCCCGTTTTTTTTTTTTTTTTTTTTTTTTTTTTTTTTTTTTTTTTTTTTTTTTTTTTTTTTTTTTTTTTTTTTTTTTTTTTTTTTTTTTTTTTTTTTTTTTTTTTCGTCAAAGTTCGGAGTGGCGGTCTTTTCGGCTCAAATACTGCCCACTAATTTGCAATAGGGAGTGTGTGGGCTAGTAACATAAATGCCAAGGAGGAGTCTTGAGAGAGTCTTATAAGCCATAAACAAATCTTCCTCAGGAAACAACTTGGACGTTTCCATTCATGTAGTGGAAGATGTCTTCGTGTGCAAAGGGTAAGTCAATTAACAACTCTTTTCTCTATAATTCTGATAAGTAATTCCAAACGCTGTTCTGTCTATCCCTGTTTCCTATCATCCTATTCCATAATAAAACCAAACCAATATCGCTGATGATACCAAAAGAAAACAATATCCATCCCAACAACTCCCTTTCTACATTCCGTTTGTTTCAGTCCCGTTCCTCCAATACTTATTCCTCCCGTGGCCCTTCCTCCGTTCCTGATTGGTCCGTCCCCCCTCCAATTCCTGTTCCTCCGTCTGTCCCTTCGTCACACCACTCAAGGATACCCTAAGCGGGATATCCACCTCCTCACTCCTTGTTACCACAGTGGGTGTAATACGGTATGTGTTGTCATGGACTTATACGTGTCCGTCCCACTGTTCAGGCTGTTGGTAATCATCCGCAGCATCAGTACGCCGACTGAAAATACTTCCTGGAACATAGAAGGGGGACGATTAAGTCACTTGAAGATACAAATGAAGATGTAGCTGGCGAAGCGGAGAGCACAGAGAGGGAAACGCCGAGATATATACCATGCTCGACGAGTGTGTGTGATGTGTGAAACCAAAAAGAGACGACTGATAGGTTGGGCGAGGAATAACAGAAGAGAAATATGTGAAAAGTCGATGCAAGCTCAACTCACCTGGCCTAATGCTCGGTTGGCCCGAAGAACCACTTCCGTCCTCTCCATCGCCTTCCATCACGCCGCCGGGTTCTTCATTCTACCTTATTGACTCCTTCATTAACTTGCCTCCTCACTATCAGGCGACGGGATGAGCTGAACTCACCTCCTCGAAGCGCACGCGGCGCTCTTGCCCATCCGCTCGTTGCATAGTTGTTGCCAGTATTATCAACCGCCCCGGCCGTCGCGTCGGCGGTCGCAGCACCCGTCCCTCTCCAATTCGCAGGCGAAGAAGAAGGTTCCGCTGGTCTGGTCCCGGATCCAGAGGCACCGTGGGCTCCGCTCTATGAAAAAGAAGGCGCCGGTGGTCTAATTCCAGATGCAGAGGACGAAGCCTGTGCAGAGGATGAAGCCTGCGCCCCGCTCTCAGACGTGGAGGACTGAAGCGCCGTAGTGGAGGATCCCGCGAGGGGAGCTCGTGAACTCCCAGGAGATAGAAATTGCCTGGGTGGCTTAGTAGTACCAGAAGCATTGGATGATGGTACAGCTGTTCGGTCTTCGGCTTCACGCTCCACGTCCTCTGCAGGCGGGCGGCCAGGTTCGAAGTCGTCCAATCGTATTTCCTCAGGCCTATTCCCGGCTTGGGGGTCTGGCCTGTCGCCATGCCTTCGCCTTTCTGCGTTTCGCCTTTCTGCGTTTCGCCTTTCTGCGTTTCGCCTTTCTGCGTTTCGCCTTGGGTCATAATCGCCTGGTCCCTTGGCCCCGTTCGGTACCCAAAAGAGCTTGTCAATTCGGAAAATGAAGCAAGCGTACACGATGAGAGTTTCGATGGTGAAGTTGAAGATGTAGAAGGCGGTGCGGCTGTGGTACCAAGCCGTGTGGCCGATCGGACGTGTATCAAAGTTCGCTCCAAGTCTAAAGCCGGCACCTAGGGTATTCAGGCACGAAGCGAACAACAACACTAAGATCTTGCATAGCAGCGATCCCTCTCCAAAGTTCTCAAGCTCAATCTGATTTACTTCAACGGCGGGCTCGAAAACCGGCTTGAAAAGGCACCACAGGAGGTATCCAATGGCGACAACAGGGAGAAAAGCCAAGCTGGTTAGCCAAGTGCTCCCGGTGAGCAGTAAGATACGCTCAACGCGGCGAATTTTGGCGTCGAGGGTAAAGAAGTAATGCACCGTTGTGGCGATGATGATAAGCAGGGCAGAGACGATGCTTCCGATGATGACCCAAAGGATCTTGTTCACACGTGGGTTCCAGCCCAAGCGTGGCTGAATTGCGCGGAGGAGGCGTTGTGTGAAGAAGAGATTCACAATGATGAGGATCACGCCGCCAAGAACGCCAAAAATGTTGGCAGCAATTGCAAGGCGAGGGTTGTTTGGCTGTGATGCCCAGGCCATACGCATCGAGACTGCCGTAACCCGGGCCATACAAAAGACAAAGATTGGCACGGAAAAGATGAACTTGTGGTTGCGGCGTTTGTTGTGTTGGAACAAGTTCATATGTATAACGGTAGCCAGGCCGAACAATATCAAGAAGATACCGCAGGGGACAAGGTCGTGATGATCGAAAGAGGGTGTTCCACCGACTGGGGCGTACGGAGGGAGATACGGCGGCCCGGAGGAGCTTGCCTGATCACGACCATTATTAGCAACTGCATTGGCAACACCTAGTTTGCTGGTCTGTTAAAGGAAAAAAATCCTTACCGCCTCCTTTTCCATTCGTAATATGTCTATGGGCAAGGGAGCCATGTTTGATCTGTTGCAGTGGCCAATAAGGCCGATAGTGATGGCGAATCGAATAAGTACGGATTGGTAACCAAACAAGACCTGGGGATGGGGAAGAAAAGAATGTAAATGTAACACTTTCAAAGTCCACGCCGGATCCTAAGAAAGACCACGAGAAGGCGGGGAAACAGGGTGACAAAAGAGTAGTTGTTAAATAAATGAACTTGAAAATGTGAGGAAGCATTTGCGTGGGCAACCTATCGCTTGAGGAGCGACTGCCAGATCCTGTTTTCGAAATGATACCGGTAGAGGTATCCATGAAAGATGCTATCATGTCGAGGCTGTAAAGAGCAATGCACTACATTGCCTTTGACAACTGGAGCTGAGTAGAGCAGACCACTCTCCCGTGGTAATCCCATGTTGATGGTGTTAAATTGTGGATATTGACCCTTCCTCGAGAAGAGGAGCATCGAGACAGCAAGGCCGTGAAGATGGAGGAACTGCTTGTGCTCAACGGAAAGAGAAATCCGTGACATCTTCATGACTTCTGAAGAGGAGCAACTTCCTCAGAGGACATTATAACTGCAAGTAGTGACATTTAAGCTCCATGGCCCGGTGATGTTACAAAGCTGCCTCTCCAACGAACGACGGTATAGTGTCCCAGAATAGCTGTGATCATGACAATGCATCGAGAACAAGACAAGCTCACGCTAGACAATGACGTTTTCTGACATCTCTCGAGTGTAAGGGAAAAGAGTTAGAGAAGGTACTGAGAGTGCCGTGATGACAAGAGAGCATTGTCCGTATGGTAAGAGGTAGGGAAGGTTGATGGGAGGTCCAGGGCAAGCGTGAAGTTGAAAGTTGGAAGTTGATGTTGAGTTGAAGTTCGATCCTCACAATTGCTAAGACTTGGGGTTGGTCCTTCTGGGCCTTAGATGTGGGGCCTCCCTTCACTGCTGCAAGCGCTGCCGTTCCGTCAGAGGCCGTTCTTCGTTGGCCGCAGAAACGCGAAAAGCGGAACTTGCCGTCGAGAATTTTGTTCCACTTTCACACTGCAGCGAGTCCAGTCCGGCCGACCACTACCGTCCAGCCCGTCCGTTGTTCGTCGCGTCCCCCGATCCGAGCTCCGTCTTTCTGTTTAGAGAGAGAGGCCCGATTGCCAATGCCATCCACACCGGCACCATGAGTCTCAATGTGCCGTCCAGGCGGCTCCTGAAGAGCGGTTAGCCACCACTACCCCTCCTCCCCCATCATTCCATTTCCTTTATGATCAGCGTCGTTGTCGTCGTCGTCGTCGCCGAGTCCAAAAAAATGCAAGTCAATTCAAAGACTAACACTCGGGCTTGCTGCCGCGCAACATAACAGCAGCCTCCCCCTCCTCCGCCAACGCCCTCGTCCCGGCTCTCCAGTCCCTCTCCATCACCGCCGCCGGCCCTACCACCATCAACACCCGATCTATCCACACCACCCCCTCCCAACAATGGAGTCTCTTCGGCTGGGGCAAGCAGAAGATGGAGGAGCGTAAGAAGGTCAAGGAGGAGCTCAAGCAGAACGAGCTCGCCCGCACCAAGAAGCCCACCCAGGAAGAGATCTTCTCGCGCGTCCGCGGCCGTCTCGAAGGCGACTCCATCTTCGCCGACACCACCCCTTCATCAGAAGCCGATGGCCTGGCCGCCGAGCAGGACAAGCACAAGGACTGGGCGACCGCCAGCGCGGAGAAGAAGCTTGCCGCAGCGCAAGCCAAGGACCAGACGCCGACGGGCATCTCTCTGAAAAAGGACCATTTGGTGCGCGTGGTCGACCCGGACCCGCGCTCGCGCGTGCGGTGGGAGCGCAAGATGGTGATCCGTAAGCTGCAGCGGGGCACAGACCCGTGGAGCGTCGAGCCCAAGGCGGAGCGGATCGCGCGCACGGAGCGCAAGCTGGTGTACAAGACGGGCTACCTGCCGACCTCGGTCAAGAAGCTGGTGCACCTGTCGCGCCAGATCCGCGGCAAGACGGTGTCGGAGGCGCTGGTGCAGATGCAGTTCAGCAAGAAGAAGATGGCCAAGGAGGTCAAGAACGAGCTGCTCAGGGCCGAGGCGAAAGCCATTGTCACGCGCGGTATGGGCTTGGGCAAGGCTGCTGCTGCCGCCCAGAAGGAGACTGGCGCCGAAGTTCAGGAGGCCGTCAAGATCCAGACTAAGGACGGCAAGCACATGGAGATTCGCGACCCGACGCGCATCTATGTTGCCGAGACTTTCGTCAACAAGGGTTTCGTCAGAGGTGTTGAGATGGATTATCGTGCCAGAGGCAGGGTGTTCAAGATGAACAAGCCTACTACTAGTGAGTCCAACGCTTTTTTCCCCTTCTTCCTCCCTTCTCCCCTCCTTCCATGACTTCTCCCTCCTCCTTTCCCTTCCATAACTTCTTCTTCCCTCCCCTTCTCGCTTGACTTTCCTTCCCTCCCCCCTCTCACTTGACTTTCCTTCCCTCCCCCCTCTCACTTGACTTTCTTTCCCTCCCCTTTCCCTCCCCTAACTTCTCCTCCCTCCCCTTCCCCTAACTTCTCCTCCCTCCCCTTCCCCTCCCTTAACTTCCCACCCCTCCACCTTCCACCTTTCTGATCCCCCTAAGTAACAAACCCAAACCCAAACGCAACCCCGAAAACTAACACCTCCCTTCCAATCTAGCCATGACCGTCGTCCTCAAGGAAGAAAAGACCCGCATCCGCGAGCACCAGGAGCGCGTCGCCAAGAAGCTCCGCCAGGGTCCGTGGGTTCACCTCCCTGACCGTCCCGTTACTTCTCAGCGCCAGTTTTACTCTTGGTAAAGCGTGTGTGTGTGGCTGCCTAGGTAGTAACCACCAAAACCAATATTCGCCAACACCACTCTCGCTAAATGCCCATGTCCATGCCCATGCCCACGTCCCATGTCCCATGTCAAGGGAGAAAAAGGAGTGGAGGGGATGGTCACATGATGACGGATGACGGATGATGATGGGAAGAAGCAGAGGTTTCTGAGAACGAACGGGGCTGTATGTATGTACGAGTAACAGACAGACAGACAGACAGGCAGGCAGGCAGGCAGGCAATGCCAGAGCGAGCGAGGGATGTAAGTTAGTAGGTTGGAAGAAGAAGAGAGGCCTCCAATCCTTTCTTCGTCTTCGTCTTCGCCTACGGTACCCTGTCATTTTGTAAAATAGATCGCAATATACCAAGAAAGCCACCTGGACTGCATCCATGCGTCACGACGGAGGGAACCCGGCACCTACCCGATGGCTAGACCAGGCAAGCCACTCTGGCGCCCTACCAAGAGCCCACGCTGGAGAGTCCTTCTTGTCCCGACTCGCTGTGAATGCCAGTGGCGCTGATATGTATTGATTCTTGATGGTTTGATTACTCGCCAGTCTCAAATTTTCAATTACTTGAACGATGTCAACATTCAAATAGCTTACGACCAACTGCAAGATGCCCCTCAAGTTATCAAGATAATCATGTTCATCGTAGCGAGTCTACCAAATATGTACAGGAAATTCCAAGCTAGAAACCAAGCAACATGTTCATGTGTCGACACCCGACTACAAACCGCCCAAGACTTTGGTAATACAGAGTCCAGCTACATATGCCCCTATTCTTTGGTCGCCTGTAAGAGTACATGCTCGCCGTCCCTCGCTGATCAAAACACTCGCTGTGTTATTGTGTTCTTTTTGATTTTGCTTTTAGTCTTTCCTTATTTTGTTAATCATATCTCTTCCCATACATCACTTTTTCACTGCCAGTGCAAGTTTACACCATGTTCCTCGGCTGCTGTCTAGGCAGCATGTCCTCATACCTGCGACTCTTCATCTCCAACTCGTTCTCGCTCATGATGGTGATGCCGGGTTGGCTTGTGTCTTTTGAGACATTGTTGTGGTTGTACGGATCGCTGGCATAATGGCGTCCACCCGCCACAGGGTCCGAGATCTTGATATGATCCTTCGGCGTGCTGCGCTTGCGGAAAAGCACAAGGGCGAGGGTGATAAGCAAGACCAGGGATCCCACTCCGATGCCAGCACCAATGCCGGCTTTAGCACCTGTCGAGAGTCCACCAGCGGCATCATCATCCTCGTCCTTGTCCTTGGAGGTTGATGCCGGGGCAGAAGCGGAAGAGGTGCTGGAGCCCTCAGTAGGCACGGGGCCAATCGCGCCGGCTCCGGTTGATGTTGCTGATTCGGAGCTGTCAGTAGTGGAAGTGGCGGCCTGGTTTAAGGGTTAGTATTTCTTGTTGATGTAAAAGGCCTTCTACTAGCTTACTGTTGATGTGGCCGTCGTACTTGTGGCCGCGGCATCCGTCGGGACAGAAGTAGGCTCAGTGGATGAGCTCACTGCAGAAGGCACCAAGGAGGCAGCAGCGCTAGTTTCGGGTGCCGTAGTACTCGCCGGCGGTGCCGCAGCATCGGTGTTTGCGGGAGCCGCTGAAGTTGCGGGCGGTGCCGCAGCAGGAACCGTCGCGGCTATTGAATCATGTCAGTTCAATCTATCCAAGCTGTTTCTTTCGCGATTCCAGGTTCTGTTTCACTTACTTGCACACAAAGCGTGAGCTGCGGCTACAGCAGTACCAGCGTACTCATCGGCGGCCGCGCCAAACTCAACCTGGCAAGCCTTACTGGCACAGTCATGGACGGCGTTGAAAAAGTCGGCCTTGGGGCAAAGGCATGCCATGCTAGCCTGATCGGCGCCAGTACACTGCGCAAATCCATCACGAGAAGAGTAGTAGCAATTTTTCTATATAAACTGGTCAGTCAGGCTTCAGACACTGGAGAGCAGAAAGTGATGACAGTCGCGCAGTCATGTTTATACATGGATAACGCGTCTCTTGGATGTTAGGTGACAGGGTGAGCTAAGAGTGAGAGCACTTACAGCACACGTGGGCAGACTGTCGATGGACTGTCCAGTCACCAGAACAGCTGCGGCGAGCAGCACCAGAGGCTTGAGGACCAACATGGCTATCTATCAGATGTGGTTGAAGTCGAAGGGAAAAGTGAAAATGGTGCAAGTTGATGGTAGTTTGGTGTCAGACGTTATGAGGTCCTGGTGAAGATGGAAGCGACACGCGGTGGCGGCGACCGTAGCGTGTCTCTCCTAAGACGATCTGAGGTGAAAACGATGACGAAGCTTGTCTGAGCCAGACTCTCGGAATTCCTTGTTGATGCTTTCCAAGGTGAGCTCCGTGGGTAGGTAGGACCAATCTCGTATTGTGGCACAGCCAGGTCAAGGGTGACTCTCCCAGCTGTCGAGGATTTTGAGACGGAAAGATCGAAACGCGCAAGAGAAATACCGGCTCTTGTCGAAAGTGATGGCCAAGTTGTTGGTAGGTAGAAGGTAAGTGAGTTCCGTTTGGTTGGAAAGAAAGCTGAAACGTAAACCAGGGCGGACTTGAAGAGAAGCGCGACGAAAAAAAAGATAAAATGACGTGAGTCGTGAAGAAATGTACAATCTTTGGAGAAAGAAATTGTCAGGTGTTGTGACCTATTGAAGAGGGAGGACCCGTCCGAACACCACCGGCAGTATCGAAGATCAGGTATTGTAGAGAACGACTATGAAGTGAAAGTTGAATGAATGGAAGTTGTTGCTTGTGATATCGCCGAGTGTACTTGGTCAAAGAAAGAGACGGAAACTCTCGGTCGACGTCGTCGGTGCCGATGTGAAAGTCACCAGAGATGCAATCACTCGGTTAGATTGCCATCACGGAAAAAAAGAGAGGAATGGCAGTTTGATATGGAGAGGGAGGGGAAGGCGCGAATAATAAGAGAGAGCCAAGCTCAACAATACCGACAAGGGAGAATGAATACCTACTTTAGGTAAGGAGGACGGGCCTTGCTCCTCGTGGCTTCCGTCTCGAATTCGAGTTCACTTCTCTATTCTCCTTCGACCGACAGGGCTACCTGACGTACACGCCTGGTCCATATCCACCCTGGCCACTCCTGCCATTTCTGGGATAACACGGCAAAGCCTATTGCTCGGGTCCGATCCAACATTTCAGTTCCCCGTGATGCGCAAAATACCGCGATCTTCAAGTGTCAGTCTGGCAAGAACAATGGCATGCCGCGGCTTAGACATCCATCTAAGAGAGGAAGGCGCACATAACTTGAAGGTCACATCTGGACTTTGGAATGTTCCCGCTCATCTGGGCTCATCTAGGATTGGAAGATGCCTTGCAGATTACGACGGAGGAAGGCAGCAGCAGTCATGGTGGCAGTGAGGGGGGATGGGAGAGCGCGCCACACAGAACTTTACTTTTGCAATGGAGGGAATGTTGAAGAGAGAAAACGGTCATGCCTTCCAATCTTCCTCAGCCCCCTCCACACAAAAGTGAGCGGGTCCAAGGGTACATCCCTGAAGTTCTGCAGCAAACCCCTGCCAAGACTTTGGAGGTGGGTACCGCGTTGGCGACGCTTTGAACCATGGCCGATGGATTGATCGCTTCGAGGATGGAGTTCATCTCAAGTCCCTGGAATTGACGATACCTCTGACATATTGACATTTTGCGGTGGGAATGGCGGTCATTGCATCACAGCGTGGTAGCAGAGATCTGTCTTTGCAATGATGGCTCACCTAAGGCTTACTTGTACCAGTTTTAGACGCGTGCTATAGACCGGGTTTTGGATATACATAGTGTTTGGGTTTTCCGGGACTCGACCAGTTTCCACGTTTGGCTTGAGTGACATGGTTGCCATATTTGGAGGGGCTGAAGGGCTGTTTCGTACAGTATTACATAGGTACATGTAAGATGTATCAGACCACCAGTTTATTACTTAGCAAGGGTGAGAAACCGAGAATGGGAGTGATCGGAAAGTGTTACTCTAACCAGACCGTCGGTCCGCATCCTCCACGATGGAAAGAATAGTGTCGTGCAGGATGCGCAGTTTCCCATTCTTCTACTCGTCAATAAAGTCCGAACTGAACGTTCTTCAAGCCGACCTATATGCCCTTCCTCATTTCAATACCCTCCGACTCATGCCAATAGAGTCCTCCCTTCACCACATGTGCATCAGACGATCTACGCAAGGTTGAGTTTTGCAACCTCATCTGATCCTCAACAACACAATCCCTTGTTGTCCGTCTGTGGATTCCCGGCTGTTCTTCATCCAACAGTGAGTGGTTGAATGTGACGATGCGTCCTGCAGGGAGCTACAAACAAAAAGATCTCCAGCACAAGATATCACTGGCGGCTCCAAGCGACGAATTGCTTCCCTGAGCTTGGAGATCGTCGAGAAGCTTTCCCGTCCCGTCGTTTACCGTCCGACGCCAGTGTTCCTTACAAAGAGCCCACAAACCCAGCGCTTCAGAGAGCGGGAGAGCGCTTCATGTAACGGCGGGGCCGGACATTCTTAGCCAGGGCACGTTTCATGATTAGCAGCGCTTGACCGTTGCGGGGATAGCCTCATCCCCGCCCCCACAGTTCTCATGAGCGTCATCACACGCCTGTAACGCCCAGGGTTCGTCTGCCCCGGACCCCCGTCTGCCCGTTGGCGGAACCCTTTCCCTTCCGGGCCGTAGGCCCCGTGTGCCCCGTGTGCCCCGAAGGAGAATAACGCTCATCCTCCGGCGCACCCTACGACCATATTATCGACCTCAATTGTACAGTCGGACAAAATGTACGCCAGAAGATCGTGTCTTTTTAGACCGACGCCACAAAGTCTTCAACGGCGCTTCTACCACCGATCGAGTGCATTGACGTGTTTGCTCTTTTCGGTGACTGACGGGGCTGCTTGCACCTGGCAAGACATTTTCTGTTACAGAAAGAAACAGGAGAAGCAGTTTACCCCATCGTGATCAATGCCCTTGCAGATAGGGCAAATCAAATCGCTGCTCCACTTTGGTCATTCCGTGAAGCGGCGAGTCTTTTGAGTTGCGATGAGTATTCCTGACCTTGGGATTTGGAAGAAATGGTTGAAGAGAAAGAAAAGGAAAAAGGAAAAAGCTCGAGATGGATGAGCTGTCGAATTGTTGAAATGATGCAGGATTTCGTTCTCAAGGCCCTGAAACTATTGCGGGGTACTGCATTGACCACTACCCCGGAGTCACCTTCGCAAGCCTTACAAACCTCTTTCAATACCAACAAAACACAAGCATGAACTATTGACAACCTGAAGAGAGCGGCAAAAGAAAATAAACAAAATTCGACAACAACTACGCAGCTTATTTCAAGAAGTTCTTAAGGTTTCAGCTCCGCTAGTCTTCTAGCTTGGAGTTTGAGTCTCAAGCGTCTGCCGAGACAATATCCCCAAAGAGAATCTGTGAACCTGACTGACAATATCAACAACTGTTTAGTAGCTGTGACTCCAGAAAAACGACTACGAAGCCGTCGCTCCCTGACAACGATACAGCTTGGAATGTCTCGCAATCCGCAAGTTTTCATTCATCGGTCTGATTACTACCGGACTGCACATGTAGGTGCCCGCTTCGTCTTACCACCTCGATCTCTGGTTCGAATTTCGATCCCATCTCCAACAAAAATATTGTTCTGAGCAACACCGCCATTTGCACCTCTTAAGAGTCCAGGTGTTTCACAAGTTCAACCTCAACATCAGATGACTGATAGGTCGTACGAGATTTGGGCATAATCCGATGGAAGAAGTTGGCCGAGCTCCATGGGTTCGGCAACGGGTAGTTCAGTTGTATTTGATCACTGGATCCGAGGAGAATTACAGCCCGTTGGCAAGAGCTCCAGGATCACGAACAGTGGTTGCGAATATCAGAAGAGAAGTGCCCGACAATATGATGGGCTATGTGGACGCCATCAAGAAACTGGACTTTGAAAGCTGAAAGGACTTGGATATGAACGCCGGCACAGGGAAACACTCGTTCGGAATACCTTTTCCGTTCATGATTGGCCGTACAAGCAACTTCCAACCCTCAGGATGAGCATGTACTCAGTCGAAGATGGTTCATGGCGGACTCGGAAGGCAATGACAGCAGGAATACCAATGAAGGGTACTTCGTGGGTGAAGCTCCATAATACAAGGATGCCGAGATTTCGAAAGAGCGTAAGTCAAAGTCAAACATCATGGGCGACAAATTAAACAAAAAAGATCTCAAAATTATGAGAAAGACATGCCAGTACTCAACATCGTGCATCTTGCCGTCACGATGAACTCGAATCCGTGAAGTCAAGAAAGACGTCATCGCGACAAAGGCTATCAGCTTATCGATTAGACGATAAGCTCAAAGCTGTTGCTCCCCAGCCTTACGTAAGCCTACAACCAAACTAACGGTCCGTGACCCAAGATTTGCCGAAAACCCGCAGTTGCCGGCTCTGTTCGAGCTTCCTTTCAAGCAGCTGCGCCATCACGTGATTTGAAGCTTGCAGCTCCCGTGCAGCGAACCTCAGGTCGTCCATTTGTACAATCTTGAAGCTCCATTTTGAGAAGAGTCCCAAGCCGTCAAACCGCGCACCCTCGCTACGATCGCCCTTTTCGCAACCACCCACCGAAACCAACCCTCTCGTCAAAATGGCCGCCACCGCTGTCAGACCCATCACCGGTGTACGTGATTTCCGAAACCCGCGCAAGGAGGACGATTCAATGGCTGTTCGCATGGATTGGCGATGGATGACGGAATTGCGCAATGACGCAGCGATTGGACAAGCTGGTATACTGGAGGACTAGGGGCTGACTTTGCGATTTTTTGGGGTTTGCAGATGCTCCGCCGGGGCCTCATGCTCGACCTTGGCATCTCCCTCGGTGAGTTTGGAATTCCTGAACGGACGGAGGTGGTTTCTTGAAAAGGGCGACGGGAGGCGGGACACGGCGATGGGAAGAGCGAGAGCTCGAGCTTCGGCCGGCCGGTGGGCCGTGAATCATGGTTACGCGCCAGCTAGGATTGCCCGCGGTCACGGTCTAGAGCTCTCACCCCGCCATACCGACTCCCCGGAAGCTACCTCCTTGTCTACCTAGCTATCTATCTATAAGCTCCAGCTCGTTAGCTGACCATTGTTTTCTTTCTATCCAGGTCTCGGCTTCGTCATGGCCAACGCCTATTGGTACGGCAGTCCTCGATGAATCACTTACTTGCCCTTGCGCCCGAACGGAAGACGAAGTCGAATAACCTCTCATTCTTTGGACCGATATCTAACCCCTTCCACCCGCAGGTACGGCTACCACATGCCTCGCACCAACGCTCGTGACAACTACTACAAGAAGCTCGAGGAGGAGCGCGCTGCCCGCATCGGCGCCTAAATCGATTCACGGACTGGGCGAACGATGATGGAGAACGAAGACGACCTCGACCGATCGCGTAGATGAAGAAGAAACGCAATGCTTGGAGCGATACCTGAGGAGGAGGAAGAAGAAGAAGAAGGAAGAGTCGCATGTTGTACATCTACGTATGAAGACGGATAGACAAGAACCAGCAAATCGAGTCATGCCGGCACGCACGCATTTCTTACTTTCCCTTCTGCCTTGTGATAAATGGTTTGAAGGGGGACGCCAAGATCGTGTTCGGTTAGTCTATAGACGGGAGGACATGACGAATGATGCAATGCAATTGGAGATGGTAAACGAACGGAATCACCTCGAGGAGCCTCCTGGTTGGACTGGACATAGAGTAGTAGAAACGGAAGGACGGGTATCATAAAAGATCACTTCTTTCTGTTCCACCATCTATCCTCATCGTCCTCTCTGCCCCATGTGCGATGATCAATTTGGTGCTCGGCTAATGAACTTTTGTTGCTGGCCGATGTCGCTTTGGCTAACGACGATGACGATGATGACGCTGCTGCTGCTGCCGCGGTGCCCTCCCAAGCCGTCGTCTCAACCGTAAAAGGCCCATTTTTGTCCTGGCATCTGCCGTCAAAGTTAACGTTCTTTTTTTCTTTCTCAAAATGCGGCCAAAGAACTCTTCCCAAACATACCTGCGAAACAAGCGCTGAACCGGCCAACACTCAATCTGGCTCTCCCGCAACTCCGGATCGCGCACCTGACAGTCGTACTGCAACAGCCCGAAGAGCTCGCAATCCCGGAGCAGATCGATCCGCCGACCGTTTTCCGTCTTGCGAACACGGTGATCGGGGCCGACTTGCACGTGCTGGGGCAAGGCCTTTGCTTTGAAGCTTTGACACGGGGGCGTCATTCTGCCTGTGGTGGAAGGAGGGGTAGGTTTGCGATCGCGTCAAGTACGGTGCAGTGCTTTTCGGGTTTTCGATGATGCGACTCGAGAACAGCTCTTGAAGAGACTAGGTAAACCCGTGATGCAGAGGGCTGCTGTCGCTTCGGCTGTTGGGGCGCGGATGTTGAGCGAGGTTGAGGAGGGGAGTCTTGAAGAGGTAAGGTATGCGCGCACGGATTCTTCTCGTTGATTGATGGTCGTCGTATCGGCGAGTTTCGCGATTCTACAGTTTAACTGTTTGCACGCGCGGGGCTGGTGTCGCTGAGTGGTCTACTTGCTGCTTCGTTGTTTGGGTGTTGGAGAGGACGCATTGATGAACTCCATGGAGGAGATGGCATCACGTAATTCTTCCACCTTTGGTCCTTATCGCTGATACATAGCCCGCCGCCGGCTCTCCGGACAGGACGGGGCGGTTTTCTTTCCATCTTCTTTTTCTCTCTCTTTTTGATACCAAACGGAATGGCTAACGATCCTTATCGCATCACCAGCTCCTAACATCGCTTCGCACAAACTTCACGACACTCGCCAACTCCGACTTCAACGGTGCCGCTAACCACGACACCGACCCAGACCACGACTACGACGTCACCACCACCACCTCCCAAAAGCTGGTGATTGCGCCTACAACCACAACCACCAAGACCTCGATCAAACCGGAACCGAGACACTTCCCAATCCCCTTCCTCAACGAGCTAGTCCAGCGCCATTTCCGCGCAACATCAACCGCCACGCTCTCCATCACCGGCCGCCATCATGAACTACTCTACCTCCTAGTCGCGACCTTGATCGCGCCCCCGCACTGTAAGACTGTCGCTATTGTCGACTTTGATGGGCGCTTTGATCCTTTGCGGTTGCTTGCGACGTCTCCGTTCTGCTCTACCTCTACTGGTACCTCTACCGACACCGGGACCGGTACCCCTACGGGCACCAATACCAATACCGATACCAGTACCCGTCCACTTGAGCCGTCCGATCTAGACCACGTCCACATCCTCCGTCCTCCTCGCCGCTCAAACGCCCCTCTACATACATACCTAGCCGGAATAGAGGAGTACATGCTTTACGCACCACATAAAAGTCGTGGGCGCGAGGGGTGGGGGAGTATAGTCATTGGATCCAGCAACACCAGTTACCACCCCATGGTGTCAGCAGCATCAGCAGCACCAGCTCAGGCTCAGGCTCAAATCCAGGCCCAGGTCGCGGTAACAGCGGGCTGGCAGGGCTGGTTGCGCGTGGATAGGGCTGAGGCGACGACTACGTTCTGGAACAAGAGCGCGGAAGAGGCGAGGAGGGAGAGAGAAGGGAGGCAAGCGGCGGTGGAAGAGGGAGGGTGGGTTGCCAGTTCTGCTTGGGGGACTTTTGTGTTTGGGTCGGGGAGTGGGAGTGGACGTGGCTAACGTGCTGCAGTGCGGTGCGGCGAGTTGAGCGTGGGAGAGTTTGGAGGGGATGACGGCTTGGAGGGGAAGGCGTGGTGATGGCAGCCGAATGGATGACTGGATGGCTGACTGGCAGATTTGATGAGGCTGCGGATGGTTGCTGCTTGGCTCAATTGCTTTTTGGAGGTACTCGTGGCACTGTGATCCTTGACCTTAAGGATCGATCATGCAGTTTTCCCCTCTGGGCGAGAGGCGAGCTTGAGGGAGCCGGGTATCGACATGCTCATTATCGACAGCTTGGACATCTTCAGTTCCCTTAAGTCGTGGGGTTCCGATTTCCATTGTGAGATCGCCAGTCCGGCAGCGGTTGATTTCACCAGAGTTCTGTCTTCCTTTCCCGCCTTCATAATGGAAACAACCATGCCGCCGCACCCGAGAATGGCCAGATACCCTTGTCTCCCTGGGGCGGATGTGCATAAGAGCGGCCTATATATCACGCAGGTTTGCTACCTTACAAGCAAGCCACGCAAGCCAGGCCAAGATAACAACTTCCCCGGCCAAGGCTATCCGAATTGTTTGTTTTCTACAATGAATTAATCGACGGGTCTTGAAACAGATGATATTCGGAATGCATTCCAGCCAAGTTCTTTGGTTGGAGTCGACTGGTACATTACTGTGGCCGAGTTGCCCGAACCAACGAAGGGTTATGCAGTGAACATTCGCTGCCGTGGTGTTGCTTGTCAGAAGGATGCATTTCACGTCTCGTTTGCAGACCGATCTACACCGGTCTATGGTTTCAGCCAAGCAGGACCCTGTGGCGTTGAGACTGCACTGGTGAGCCTCCAATATCGAGGTCGTGGCCCGTGATAGCCTCCCGTTGCTGCTGGGCTGGTTCACATTATCAGAGGGACTTGCACAGAAGCTCTGACGTCGGAGGATGGCACACCCGCGCTCACCGTGGCAGGCAAGATCAGGGGCACAAATCGCCGGAGTGGCTGGGTTTTAATAAGGGTAGGTACACAAACAGGACGGAACCGCTTCCAGGTGTGCTCGTGCAGCCGGCGCCGAGACCAAAGTGTGACGGACCTGCGGACGAGGACCGGATTGGGTGGGGTGCGGCCGGTCACGGGCGGTCACGGGCATGGCGGGTCCCGAAAGCGGCCAAGATCATCGGCCGGGTGTGCCTGCTCTCCGATGTCTTTGGTCCGGCGAAGCGGGTCCCTACGTTTGATAACCTGAATCCTTTGCGTGTTTCTTTTTTCCTCCTCAGTTTTGATTGTTCTATCGCTAAAGCCCCCCAAACTCTTCCTGCCGTGATTTCCACTCGGCCTTATTCACAATATTCTACTCTCCATATTGACTCAGCTGTTGGTCCGATGTTGACTCGTGGGATCGGCGTTGCGTCCGTCGTCCGTCCTCTGAGGAGGAGGTGTGCCCTTGGCGGTAACTCCCTAGCCGGGCAAACTGCTTGCCGCCTCAAAGAAGCATTGTGGAAAGCAAGAAGGATATGGGAAACCAGGAACGAGTACGACAAAATCTACGGCGAATATGCGGGTGCAACAGGCTGCCCGAGATGCATTTCATGATTCCTCTCTGGACCCCTAAAAGCCACCTGCCACCGACACGTATAAGGCCATCCGACTTCATCCCATGGTCTTTAATATCCCGACTCTTTTGCTTTTCTGTGCAACCGATGGCCCCCCCCCCC
>RAON01000299.1:0-22392 GCA_009805295.1 Neurospora sp. FGSC 6877
TTCAAAAAGACAGGAATATGGCCAATGAACAGATCTGTTGTCCTTGACGACCCAGAGGCTATTGTTGATGACGATGCCCTGCCCGCCCRGCCATCACCACCCAGAACACCCCCAAACGAGAGTGTATCAAAGGACAACATCATTTTCCCRACTCCCCAGAAGTCCAGGGATATGCTTGAAGGCATTCACAACAAGTTATCTGCCCTCGATYGTGAGATTAGGACTGTTGTCACCAAGGCGGCCARGTCCCTCGACGTTAAGAACGCTGAACTGGCTGCAAAAGACCACCAGATTCAGTATTTACAGACTCAACTGGCCTCACACAAACCCAGGGGTAAAAGAAAAGTCAAAGAAGGGGGTAATGATAAATTTGCACGCATAGATGAGATCATCAAAGCTCGTGAGGCCTCAAAGGAGGCCCCCAAACGCCAGAAGGTTGCCAGGGAAACAACGGCAGTAAACCCAGTGCAGGCAGTAGAGAGAGCCCTCGAGTCAGCACTGGAAGTCATCTACGTGCATCAGAATGAATAAATCTGCATTTGAAAGGGGAAACAACGGCAGTAAACCCAGTGCAGGCAGTAGAGAGAGCCCTCGAGTCAGCACTGGAAGTCATCTACGTGCATCAGAATGAATAAATCTGCATTTGAAAGGRTRAAAATCCCTGCAAAAGTGGCCAGTTTGCAGTGATATCTRGATTMTGGTGATGAAGTTACATGACCGGTTGTGGGGGGAGACCGGTTGTGGGGTCACGATGTCCTAAGCTATTGCAGCTTGAGAGGGTATTGTTTTGAGTCTCACGGTGCCGATCGCACTCCATCCCTATGCAATACGGAAGGGATGGAGCTACGAAAACCGCCGATACCGCCGACTGAACGCGATGTCGAAGAACGGAAAAGAAGAGCATTTGCCGACGTCGACGAATTTACGGTAACAACACATGAGCGTTCGCTTTGTAAGAAGACCAAAGCCGAGCGAGAACGCGCGTGGCGTCTATGGAATAGGTATGTACCTTATCATTTTGCTGTTTTCTTTAATATTGCGTACTAACGCTTTTTAGATTTGTCACAGATGTGACAAGGGCAGAGTTCTGGGCTTGGAACAAAGAGTTCAATTCAGTTGATAAACTACTTTGGTCTCGAAGGCCTTGTTGAATCCTTTCAACCTTCAAGATGAGGGTTGAGTTCCCAGGCCTTCTTATACAAATCCAGACCATCCTTCTGATCAATACATACAAGGTCCTTCCGGCCTGTCAAGGCTACAAGGCGTCCTTTTAGGCCATCCTTGCTAACAGTGTTTCCTTCTGAGCCGTCTTAGCCGGTCTGGTCCTCCTTGGTTGGTTCGGGTTGCTTTCTGTTGAAACTCGGGGCCCGGTTATCATGGCCTGGCGCTGAGGGCATTCGGACGTGATACTCCGCCGGGGAATAGATTGTCCGTGGCGGCGAACTGTTTGTCCGCGGCACCTGGCCGGGTGTCAAGCTGGGAAAGGGGTCATATGTCCGTGTGACAACAGATGTGTTACAATTAACACAAAAAGAGGCTGATGATGTTTGGTTTGGGGTGTGCCGAAACAAGAAAAAGTCCATTGCTAGATACAAGAGCTTTCTGGCTGTGACAAGGGCAGTGTTCTGGGCTTGGAACGTTTGGTTCAATTCCGCTGATAATCTTCTTTGGTCTCGAAGGCCTTGTTGATCTTCCCAACCTCCAGGGGAAGGCTAGGCTCCAAGTCCTTCTTATACCAAAGAAGGTCGGTACGTACCGAGCCTTTACGGCCGGAGGCCTCCAGGCATCGGCGCTTGTCTATCTAGTTGATCTGCATACAAGTGGATCTTTTCTGAATGCCTTCAACCATTCTCCTTCTTCCTTCTGGCGCCGACCTTCGTCCGGTCGTCCTGCTTCTGCTTGTTGGCTGTAGTTGCTCTGTGGAAGTGTTTAGCGCTGTCGGTAATTTCAGTCGGCAGTTCGAAGGTTGGCTCGACGTTTCGGTTGTGTTGATGTTGGTGACAGGGAGTTAGGTTGGGCGAGGCTGATCCTTGATGTCTGAGGCCGCAAGGCATCGATGAGGCTGATGCCACGCCTTGAAGCCGCAGAGCCTCAATAATGTCCGTGTGACACTGGCCGACTATACACGCTATGCAAGATGCAGGCGTCTGTATATAGACGGTACCGAGGAATAGAAGCAGGTAGCAAGAGTTCAGTCAGTAGTGACTATTATTGCTTTATGGAAGCATATAGTAGCTCGAGCTGATGCTGTAGTACTCGCGAAGAGAAGGGATCATGATTCAAATGAAGATTCAGACGAAGATTCCGAACAATGGACATTGCTTGGCAACCGTGGGAAGGCCCGTGGAGAGGTTATCCAGGTAGATTCCCTCCTTACCTATACCGATACTGTGTACTGACATTTCTTCTCACAGTGGATCCAATCAACTCTTGCACCAAACTTCAACCTCTCATGCAGACAAACATTTGAGAAAACCGAAGCCACCACAGACGATGTTCTGCTTATTCTTAGCACTTTGTGGGAACGCGCAGTCGATATACCCTGTGATCCTAGATGTCGTCTTGCCTTTCATACATTGGTGCTTATAGGAAGCATTGGCTTTCGGCCCGGCACTTATCAGGACATGCTTTATCGACAAGTCAAGCTACTTGTCGTTCGCGACCCGGATACAAAGCAGTCAAGGCTTGTTGCTGAGATCACGATCAATCAAAACAAGCTATCGGCGAACAAAATTGATAAGGGGGCAGATGTGTATGTATTCTTGCCTTTAAACGTTGATCCAAACTAACACTTTTCTAGGGTGACCTTTTCTGCTACTATGGTACCATGCCAGATCGTTTGTTTAGTTACGTTTGCAGCTATTCAAGCTCTACATGATGATGCCTTCGAAACAGAGTTTTCGTCCTTCGACGAATTACTTCAGCGTCCTGTGACGAACCGTTACAAGCACAGGAGTATATCGCTGGGAAATAAGAATAACGGTAGCAGTAGCCAAAAGGTACTGGTTGATTGTGAAAGCTATTGCTTGCTGAAGAGCCCAGTAGACAGAAGGCCTGGGAAGGCCTTCTTTATACACTGGTCCTTCAGTGTGCGCCGCTGCGCCGGTGAGGCCATTCCCGGCCACCCGGCGCGGCCCTGATTGGTCTACCTAACTGCTTACATAAGTTATCCCTTATTGGATCGTAACACGTCCAAACTTGGAAGATGTTGATTGCATTGAACTTAGGTGGAAGGATGGGATGCAGGAAAAGCCTATCTTTCCCTTAAAGTACTACAAATATGTGGAACTTTGGAACCGGACATGGTTGGTAGCGGGGAACAGAAACACTCTCCGCCCCTATGCGCTGCGAATCGGCGGTGGAAATAAAATTGATGGTAAGAACCTTTTACCCGTTTCCCTTACTATTTTGCTTACAATTTTTACACAAGGTTCCCTTACATCCGCTATTCGAAACCACATCCTGAGCCATAACACAAAAACATTCGAAACCTCTTACCAAGCGAGGCATATTCCACACAATTTGATGTCATTCATTTTCGATGGTACATCTGAAGACGATTCCAAGCTATTCAAGCTATTGCCTCCGCATCCTTGCGTAGGGATGACAAAGCACCGCTTTATCCGACAGCGGCTACGCTAGAAACGTTTGAAAATCGCGAGGATATGAAAGCACTTCGCGCACAGCGTCGTCACTTCCGGGAAGAGCTCAAACGCCCTGCAGACGATAGAGAGGTAAAGCAACTTACCACAAAAATTGGAGAGCTACGGAGAGTATTATCAAACTTGGCTGTCAAGCAAGCTCGACAAAACTACTTCGCTGAAGTTGATTCCCTTAGGGCTCGTGGCCTGTCAACCGAAGATATGCCAGCGCCCCCTCCAAATCCTTCCAGATGCTCCTTCGGTCCCAGTTTACCTGCAGCAACAATCATTGGTCGATACTTGAACCCCAAAGATCCGGTTTCCGACACCGCCACGAAAATGGTTTTTCCAAATTCGAACGACAGTGGTTCTGACCAAACTACCCAAAAGCGGCTTGCAGTACCGAAAATGCTTTTTGCGTATCTGAATGATAGGTACGGAGAAGTAGAAGGTATTGCTCAGGAAATGGAGAAAACAGCCTTTGAACATAAGGAAGCAGCTTCCACGCTCTCTACATGTCTTCTCTGCCGACAAAGCTTCACTCGTCGAGATAACCTCAGTAGACACCATCGGAGCGTCCATTTCACGGCAACGACCTTTGAACCTTTCTCATGCCCCAAATGTCAGCGGCAAGGAAAGAAAGAGTATAGAATCGAGAGGGCATCGGAATGGAGTAACCATATCGCAAGAGTACATGGTTCAATCAATACTCCGGATCTCTTCAACAAGCCTATCGTCAAACCCAAACCAACGGCTACAACTACAAAGTCTAAATCCGTTCCTTGTTTAAGATGCGGTCAATTGTTCTATGCAGGAAACAGTTTTTCAAGACACATGAATAAGTATCACAAGATCGACAAGCCATTCGATTGTCCAAAATGTAAGGGAGAAGGGGAGAATATCCAGATTAATGACCTCGCTTCGTGGCTTACACATACGTCAGATGTTCACGGTTGTAATGGGCAAACAGGAGTGGTTATTGATAAGGAATGCCTACCAAAACAGGGACAGAAGAAGAGGAAAAGAGAAAACATAGTGGAGGAAGCAATAAAACGGAGTAAATTAAAATCCTAAGTATATAGAATACAAACTAGAATGCTATCTCCGTCTCTCCCACCGAGATATCTCCTCCCGGAACCACGATGCCAGATCTCGCTCTCCACAAGCGTGCTCTGATCCAGAGCATAATCGACTGTAGACTAAAGGTGACACGGATCCAAAAGATGACGACTCAGCAGAAATAGTCGGCTGTACTGCCCGCGCGATCCCCGCATCCGATCAAACCTGCTTCACTTCGGAACTACAACGGCACCACCAAACGGCAATCCCGCTTTGTTGAGGCGGCCTCACGCCACAACCAGGTTGACTCGGGGATTCGCGACATTGCGATGTTCACGTTGAAGAATCTTCCTGTAGCTCGCTACCTTCGCCCTTCTCAAAAGAACTAGAACTGGAAGTGATACACACTATTGAGTCATAGACTTTAAACATCCAAGGCATCCGTTCTAGATTCAAGGAAATTTTCACCTGTTGGTGATATCTAATACATATGACACCGTGAGATGTACAGTATCGTTAAATCATCCTTGTATAACTGGACTATCACTTTGAGATGCTACGTTTCTTCCCAACCGTATACTATCCAATTATTCTACAACAGCTCCACCTTCTCTGGGGTGCACCAAACTAAATTAGCGTTCCGTTCCCTCGGGACACTTGAACCAAGCGGCTAGTAACTCAGTGCGAACGTAGCACCAATGATCACTCCAGCATGCGGAAGATTTTTTTACCGCCCTTGGTAAACCCAGATCTGGTCCTTGATTGAGTAGGGTATTTAAAAAGAAAGGAAGTTGGAAGGCAAAACCAACGTAAGTAAAAGAGCATCAACAAAAAATACCAAAGAGAGTCGAGTCCTAACATGTCGTAACATGTCCCAACACATTATCTTCAGGCCCCACCTCCATTCGTCACTATTAGAAGACATCCAGATAATCCAGGTCGGCTTCCCCCATATGTCCGATTTAGACCCATCGTCTATTACTTTACGCTGTATTTTTTAAAAGCTCTGTAACATTGACAGAAAGGGTCTCTAAACGAGAAGCTATAGTATTTATAGATTCCAACGCCGTTTCGGATATCTTGGAGATTCTCATTATGTCGTTTTTAAGAACCACCAACTGTTTATCTCTTTCCTGATCCCTATTCATTCTTTCCAAAAGACGTTAGATTCTTGCACTTCTAATTAATTCTAATGTTAAAGTCTCAAGTTCAATAACTATATTGTCAAAATGTCTATATTTGTTAGTTGAGTAAAGGAAATATATATAGTAGGAAGAAATACCTTTTGCAATGTGGACACGCCGAATCAATTGGATCGAATAGTGTTGACAACCGCGATGATTGTGGTGGTGGAGGAAGTAAGAAAGCTTCAGGATTTAAATCCTCGAACATTTGTAAATCTACAGAGTTATCCATAGTGCTATTGTTCGTATAGAAAGAAGATGGAATTGCAAGGGCACAGTATGGGAGGGTCGAAGGCAAAGCTAAGATTCCATCTATGACAGAAGATTTCAGATAAGGAGAAGAAAAGAAGAAGAGAACTAGATACAAGCGTGCAAACCCAAATAAATACCCTAGTTGCACAGGCGACAGCGGAAGAAATGGATGTCAGGTTAAGTACTTACTATAATAACCGATGTAATAGCCAAATATAATTATAATGGTACCGGAGCCATAAGGCTCCTATTATACTCGCTGCAATTACGCAAAATATTATTAAAAATACAAGAAGTACAATATTGCTCGCAGTAAAAGACTTAACTATGTTTCCTATACGAGTTTGGAATTGAATACTTTGTAAAGAAGTAAATGTACCTGGTAAAAATATAAATCCTGCAAGAAATAGCCAGGTAGAGATTGCTGCTATAATATTCCATTGTATTGGAATATTGTTTGATTCGATTACYATAAGGTTGTAYGACGTATAGGTATACTTCATTTTTRTAACRGCGGTRGYARACTATCTRGRTGYAATYYGTGACAATTTTGAATYATATTGAGRGTACTGAGATGTTAAATATCTTCAGATAACTATATCCTCATTTCTGATTTCAACAAAACTGTTACCAATTATCCAGTTCCTAAACACCACAAATAAATTTCAATAAATACAAAACTAACATGATAACTAGTCTAAGCTCTACCCTAATTTTAGTTTTTTATCCTTGATCGTAATTGTTTCCGTCCCGTTCTTCCAACAATTTGGATTATTGGAAAAGGTACAGATGTTTTCATTCCAAATAACGTCAAAGCTAGGTCTGAGATATTAAATCCCTTGGTGGTATGAAAGCCACGAAGGACCGAATTTGAATTTGCGCTCTAGGGGGCACCAATAGGAAATAGAAGGTCGGATACGGACCAAAGGACGAGAAAGAACTGGCATGGTGATTTGCCAAGGCAATTCGTTATTTGAAGTTTTATAGAAAAGATGTAGAGATTTGTTCTGACGATAGAATTGTTCATAATGTTTTTATTCTCTTCTACAACAGTTTTCGGCATTTATTACGTCACATCACTTTATATTTTACCAAAATTCCCCTTATTATTTAGATTATCGGTAAGTCGTATTCTAAGCTAGCTTTTAAATTCTTGAAAATGCATTTAGTGTGTTTGTTGCCTATTCTTATGTTCGTCTTCAAGCGGTTGAAATTCCTCTACCAGCGGATCGTAAACAAATCTTGAAGAGTTTTCTTCATTCGGATTATCAAGGTTTGCTTAGCGCTCTTGAGCTGATAAAGCGAGCTCTTCAATGTACGTATAATGTGATGGTGGACATTCTGTTGATATTGGCCCATTGTATGGTACCTTTTTCAATTAGCTAATATTCTAAATTGGATTTCAAGATTCTTACCAAATGTTGCAATGCTAGGACTTGTGCTCTGGCCTCTACGACTTCGGTAGCCAGCATACCTAATTGAGTTTGTAATAGTTGACAGAACGCTTCGACCGCGACCCTTCTTTCGATTTCTGCAACGAGTAATTGTTCGGAAAGAGGTGTTTGGGACGTCATTGTTGAAAAGGCAAATAATTACTACGAGTTACATGCTTTATTGTCTTTCTTCATCTATCCTACTAATATTTATAGGCTACCTGTTTTCTTAAACGCTTGACTCTATCTATCTACTTATTTGTTATTGGACTAAGCATGAATAGTGCTAAGCGCCAGCGTCTAAATTCTATTTTTATATAGACTAATATTCAATCAATGTTTTTAAAGCAAGTATTTAGTTATTTTAAACGGCTAAAATAATACGTAAATACATTTAATTACACCCTACCGTAATAATATTAATATTGAAAGAATCTTCTTATAGTTCAAGAACTAGAACTAGAAGTGATATACACTATTGAGTTATAGACTCTAAACATCCAAAGCACCCGTTCTAGATTTAAAAATTTTTCACCTGTTGGTGATATCTAATACATATAACACCGTGAGATATACAGTATTCTTAAATTATCCTTATATAATTAGGCTATCACTTTAAGATGTTACGTTTCTTTCTAACCGTATACTATCCAATTATTCTATAACAGACTCACTTTCTTTGGGGTGCACCAAACTAGATTAGCGTTCCGTTCCCTCGAGACACTTGAACCAAGCAGCTAGTAATTCAGTGCGAACGCAGCACCAATGATCACTCCAGCATGCGGAAGATTTTTTACCGCCCTTGCAGAAACTGGTTGTGATGAGACTGGTTGCAGGCTTGATCGTTCATTGGATAAAGACAAGGAGGTTTGCCACAGGTGTGATGCGAGCGCTGTACTCGAAATTTCTGTAGTGCTTAGTAAAGAGGGGTAACAATCGGATGTTGACATAAGAGCTGAGATTGCGTGAGTTCTAGATGGGATGAACGTAAACGAGCTATTCCAGAGGTAGGAGGCGACTGTTGTAACCGGAAGTTTAGTATTGTTTAATGAGACGGAGTCGTTCGGTGGAGAGGGAATTGTTGTAATAGTTGAGGTTATGCTTGTTTTACACAAAGTGGATACTGACGAAACAGTCGTCGGTTGGCTTGTTTCCAGTTTATCTATCGTAGATGTTTTAGAAGATAAACCTAGGGAGCTACGGGTAGTACCTAATGTAGATGACTCTATGGTATCTGATAAAATATTAAGACAGCGAACAGTCCCGTTTTGAAGGGGTATGGTTTTCATAGTGTCAGCAGTTGTAACCTCAGCTATATGGCAGTTCTCAATAGATGCGCTACATTGCCTAACTTCAGTTAGTTTATATTAAAGGGATCGAAGACTTGAGAGAAATACCAAAAGACAAGCGCATCGCCACTTGGAAGAGTTGGTACAATGAATTCAAATACTGATAGTTGCGGGCAATTGGGATATTCGAAAGGGATTACGTATTCGACGTCGGCAGTAATTATAGTAGCTTCGCATAACGACTCTGCATTTCCACTTTCAAAAGTTAGTTAAATACTTTACGAGGAGCTTTTGCGTTGAATTTACATAGCACGAATAGAGAATCTAGGGGTTAATTGTAATGGAGGTTCTACAATACAAAGGCTATTTATAGAAGCGCCAACAGCGACGTAAAAGAAGAGAAATTGCCACAGCATATTGATTGGATAGAACATAGTAGTTGTAATAAGAGGGGTTAAAGAAGAGACTAAATATGCAGTATAAATCAAAAGAGAGAAGGGGTATATATAAGTTGTCTTTGACGTTGGAAGCTGGTTTTTAGATTTAAACTTTATATTTTACTCATTGTATTGGCTCATTCCTGTAACGGCGTTGGCTGTTAGCGACCCGCATGTGGGTCCCGCTGTCGCCTGTGCAACTAGGGTATTTATTTGGGTTTGCACGCTTGTATCTAGTTCTCTTCTTCTTTTCTTCTCCTTATCTGAAATCTTCTGTCTCTCTTGCTCTCTTTATACAACTACACATATCCTACATACCCCCTAACGTCGTTGTCGCCAGTGATAGTTATTGATTTCGGGTTTACCTCCTATATTGTGTTAGCGTTACATTGATTTATTTAAGAAAGAGTATACTTACGTTTACATACGCGGCCACCGTCCTAAAAACACGCTATATACAACGATCTCAACGGAGTAATGGCTATAGGCAAAATTGAAAAGCTTGCATAGGGATTTTTAATAGGACAACTATTGTCATCGGAGTTGGAGGCATCCACAAAATAAACCATGTGCCAAATATTTTTTGCGTCACCTTTGGACGCCAGATTGGTGTCACCTTCGGGTTCTAGATCGGTGTCATCTTCGGAGCCCAGATGACGCCATTCCATAATATAACCATTAGCGTTGGTGAAGCCGAAGTAGGATGTATACGGCGATCTAAGTAGGTCAAGAGTAACATATAATCCTTCTAGAGGACGTTGATAAGAGTTTCGAGCTTGGCAAATAATTGACATGCTGAAAAATGATGTCGAGTTGATAAAATGAAATAAAAGATATGAGGGACGGAAATAAGAAAGTGATAGGAGAAAATGAAAAGCACTATATAGATATATATACTCGGTATTAGATATTTCTCTTCTCTTTTTGTATCATTGTGCATTTCTAATTTTTGCCACTTACGCGTCTTACCTTAGGTTGCCTCCTCGCTTTTCTGATAAGAGGCGATTTAGGCCTAATGAATATTATTATTATTATTGGTCTTATACACGCTAACTATTTACATAGTCTACCCTGTGGGTATGCGGTGCTGCTTCCGTTCTTAGTCGGTGGGAAAAACCGTACCATAGCCGGATGAAAACCCTCCGCTTCTCTTGTCGCAACGACGCCGTGTCGGCGCCGTGCCTTCGGTGTTTGTCTTCCTCTCGGTATGACCTCACCGTCATTCCCGAGGCGGCCTAATGAATAGAAATACGGAAAAAAAAACCAGCCTTAATTTTTCTTTTAGCCCTATTCCTTGTCTTTCAATTGTATTGAAGTACTCGCGCTAACGTTTCTAATTTTAGCAAAAGTGTACACTAGTATACTAAACGGGACAAGAAGTTAAATTTAAGGAGCGAGTAGCAATTATTAGTCATAAAAGTGGTAGTAATAATCAATCATTATGATATAAAGTATATGCAGCCTTTCTAAGATCTAGAAACATAAGAAAATATAGCAAAATTACATTTCTAACTCTTTATTCCAGCGCATTAGGTATTTTGCTAGCAAATATAACACGTTTGTATACTTACAACTTCTATTAAGCTATCAAACTATATCCGGAGTTCTTTAAATTTCTCCTCCAAGTTAGTTTGTTCAAGAGCAAACCCCACCTTTTTTTTAGGTTTTCTTGCCGCAAGAAGATTGTTTTGTTCCTTAATCCTTTCAGCAACATTGTAAGAACGAAAGTGAGGAGGATTAGAATACTAATAATAATTAATAATGTAACCTTTAAAATAAAGAATACAACATACTTTATAAGATTTAGTATATACTGTTTTGATTTGATGATTTCCAAAGGAAGATTAATATTCAACCTGTAATTGATGTTAATATATATTAAATTAAACATATTGTAGCGTCTTACTATATCGTATTTATAAGTATATTTATATAGCGGTTGGGCTTTATTATAATTACTTCTAATAATATCTTTGGATAGTTTAGGCGTTAGAGGTCGCATTTTGTTAATTTCTACCGCGTTTAATAACTTGCAATGATGAAAACTCGAGATATATATTACTAGACGTAAAAAAAAAAGTTGAACTTACTAGTAAACCCCCGGTAGATTTACTAGGAGATGAAATCTAAATTAAGACCATTCTACCAGTAGACTTAGTTTACTAGTAGACGTACTAGTAGACGAAATTTAAATTAAGACCATTCTACTAGTAGATGAAACCTAAATTTAGACCATTCTACCAGTAGACTTATTCTACCAGTAGACTTACTAGTAGACGAAATCTAAATTTAGACCATTCTACCAGTAGACTTATTCTACCAGTAGACTTACTAGTAAACAAAATTATTGGAAGTAACCAACCCTTGCATACAATCTCAATATCCCAACTGTCACGGCGCAGCCAAACGGTGATGATGATACTATTTGACTAACTTGGACTGAAGACAAGAAGTTGAAGAGGGGAAGAAATCCCAAAAGGGAAGGTCGATGCCAGAGCTGGGTTTTATACCCAGGCCGCGGGAGGCAGCCAGAGCCAAGCCCAGAACCTGCACCATGAACCATACCCGTGAATTGGACCTATGACGGCATATGTGACAGCCCAGCTAGTGCCAGCCGTCACAGAAGGTTGTCTAGATGCGGCGACTAGGATACGGAATGTTAGATTGGTATTACAAGAGGTGAAACAGTATGGAGTTGCAGTGAAGAATCTTTAGGAAGAAACAGCGGTTCTTAAGGGGGCATTGAGGAGTAAGAGCAACGTAAAAAAAGACTTGCTTAGGTCCCGAGGATTCTAGAAAGGAAAATGCAAAGGAAACAATGGTAAATCAACTTATTGAGGACAAGGGCCAATGGACGCTTCTATGCTTGGCGGCAGGAAACGGGCATGAGACGGTCGTAAAATTGCTTCTCGATACCGGCAAGGTCAACTTGCATAGGGAGGAACTACGGACGGCGCGGTGGCTTGCGGAGCAAAAAGGCTATAAAGTCATCGTTAAGATGCTTTTCGATCCTGACAAGACCGATAGGGATAGGAGAGATAGAAATGGATTAACGGCGACGCTGTATCGAGCGGCGATAACTGGGCATGAGGTAGTTGTTCAGCTGCTTCTCGATACTGGCAAAGTTGATGCAGGTGCTAAGGATGAGAATGGATAGACAGCGCTGCATAGGGCGGCGAAAAATGGGTATAAGGCGGTTGTTAGGCTGCTTCTTGATGCTGGCAAGGTTAACGCAGATCCTAAGGATAGGGATGGATGGACAGCGCTGCATATAGCGGCAAGGAATGGGCATGAGGCGGTTGTTAAACTGCTTCTCGATACTAACAAGGTTGACGCAACTGCTCAGGATAGGGATGGATGGACAGCGCTGCATATGGCAGCAGAGAATAGGCATGAGGCGGTTGTTAAGCTACTCAGCCTTGCATCCTAAGAGGCAGGCTTGGAGGACAACTCCACCTCGAGTCAGCCTTTTACCATCTTTCCTCCTGCAAGAATTGATCTTGGTTTACTCCTCAATCTTTATTATTTACTCCCTATTGGTTCCTATCGTATTGGGAGTCCGCCTGGTCGTCGTACCTCTCAACAGCAACGCTGGAGGGACCGCAACGGCAATATCACGCAGAATGTATTTGTGACGGCCTCGTCACCCGTCGCAACAATATAAGATCACTTGAGCAACCGAATTGCCAGCTTCCGTTGCTTGTATCCTTTTGGAAGATAGTCTAGTGGTGTAGTGGTCTGCCAGTGCCGTGACAGTATTCGCAGCAGTCAAAAGTGACAGAACCTTCTCGTATGTCCTGGCAAGTGCGGAGGGCTCTAGCAACAATGCCTCGCTTTGTATTTAAGCTTTCGGTCGATCTTTTCGGGTCCCAAATAGTTGATATTATGTCGTGGATGCGGGGTGTGACGTGCGGCAGGGAATCGTGGATTTGCAAGATCGGAGGAATGAAGAAAGGAGGCTTCGCTCTGCGAGGAACCCACCCTAACAAAGTACCAAGTTGAAGAAATTAGGGAAGTTGACTCTTCCCTTTCAGAATCTTTTGTCAATAACAATCTTCCTCGAGTCAGTCGTACCGCAGATGTTGAGTGTCTTTCTCCTTTGGAATCTTCTTACGCTAGTACAATTCGGAACGATTCTCAGACACTTAGATACGCTCAATCTTTCAGCAATAGATGGCGAGGACTAATTGCAATGGAGAGCCTCTTGTGAGAATTCTAGCCACGGCTATAATCGATACTATCTCAACGGAATGACGCGCCGCCCGGCCCTTCCACAGTCCTGGGCAAAACTTCCTCTCGGTGCTTGTTGTTGTTATTTTGTTATTGTTGTTATTTTGTTGTTGTTGTTATTTTGTTATTGTTGTTATTTTGTTGTTGTTATTTTTAACGTCTACTTCCGCCTCCCGTAGGGCATAAGACGTGCCGCATCGGTGAATCTAGCGTACAAGATTAAGAGCAATGCCCTAACTGTCCACCAAAACCATTAATCCGAGGGCAAACCGAGGCTTATTGCCAGTAAATATTACGTGTTGCCCATAGCGTAAACGCGGCCCAACACCTCCAATCAAATCGCCCAGTGAGCGGGCCGCCAGTATATGGCGGGACCTGTAGAACAAAGGAAAAGACATAAGAAAGGGCAAAATCACTCCTCTCCGCTTTCGCTCTCACTCTCCTCCTCCCGCAAAGCCTCCTCCCGTCTCCTTACACGGTGAACTAGCCTGTCCAAGTCCACCGTAACCCTCTCGATGTCGTGGCCGTGGCCAACCTCCACCCCTTCACTCCGTAAAAACCCCGTAAGGTTGTTAGCCGTGCCTCTGTTGTCGGTTTGCTGTTGCCAGAGTGTCTGGCGCCATGCCTTTTTCGTGCAAGTCCACGAAAAGAAGTGCGAGGTCTGGATCCTAGCGATGAAGCGCTGCCAGTAGATTCCAATTCCAAGGGAGAGGTACTCCCGCGTAGTTGCCTCGCCTGTGACTGGGGAGACTGCGTACGCTTTCCTGCAGAAGAAGGGATGGAAGGGATTCTTCCAGCTTCCACAAAAGCACGTCAGCAGCGCGTTCTCGTGCTCGAAATGCTCGTGGTAGGCCTTGAAATCCCCGTGGCCAGACCTGGTCGCGAGGAGCTCGGCGGTGCTATGACTGGTCGGTTCGAATGCATTATACGATGGTCACCTGCGTTTTAATTCTATTAGTTGGGACCATCCAAAGTTATTTACCCTTGGCACTGGACAGGTCATACAATCGTAGGCCTTAGGCTTGGCACCCTTGTCGCTAAAATTCTCTACTTCGCTCTTTTCACGTCAACACCATCTCCGCATCTTCCCACTACATACAACCATCGTCCTTTATAGGATAGATCACGAATGATAGGAATAATATTAATTGAAGGATCCAACTAACTAAGGCTGGAAGGGATCGCCAGCTATATAGAGCTGGCGATACAAAGGGAGGCAGGTCTGCAAAGGAGGGGATTCTGGGAAGTGCCAGAACCGCTGTCAAGGAAGGGTGCAGGTCAAAGACCCTGCAGCCCAAAGGACTAGCGGTCTGTGCAGCAGACGCCCAGAATCTTCTCACAAATTGCAATATCGAGGAGATAACTTTCTATCTCTGGCAACGCGGATGATCGAACACCACAAGTCTTGGCGGCAGAAGTTCATGATTCCCGGTTTGCTATCTCCATATTGTTTCCAGTGTCTCTGCTGCCAAGTATCCGTGATCAGTTGAGTCACCAGTAACGACAATGAACAGTGACACGCCACCACCTATCCCACCTCGTCCTCCAGGATGGGTGAGCAGCCCGCTCTCAAGTCCTGGGTCAGGACTATGGCCATCATCGCCGCAACCGCAATCTGCGCACAACGAGGTTCCTCCTCCTCCACTGCCTCCAAGGCGACCAACAACCGAGGAGCAGCCACCGATTCTTGAGCGACAGTCAAGACCGTACAGCTACGTCCCGCCATCTCGGGAGAGTTCTGGTCAAAGTCCTCCTCTGCCGCCACGGGTTACTCGCCGGCCTGTCCCGCAGCGGGAGCCGGAGCCTCGCCCTCAAGCCTCACCGGCGTCCCCGGTTTCATCCTCATCGCAGCCTCAGTTCTCACCACCACAGTTTGAGCCGTTCCGCCCCCAACAGTTTCAGGCACCAAAATTTGAGTTCAATCCTTCGAATCCGCTCCAACCGCAAACGGGATATCCTTCTCCTTTAGCCTCTACCTCCTACTCAACCACTAACCCCCCTCCCCCTCCTCCGCCCCCTACCTCCCCTCCCTCCGGCCCTCTCCCTCCCTCGAACCTACCCCCTTCCTCATCAAGTCCCATCCCCTACGACAAATGGACCTCCCTCTTCCAACCAAACGGCTCGCCCAATGTTATCTTCATAGCGCTAATGAAATCCTTCTTCGAGATGCTGGTCGCTCAGCAGACGCCCGAGATGAGGCCAGCTAATGGGAGCAGTGGAATGGCGGCGGCGGTGAATGGACAAAGGCTGTTGAGCCCGGAGAAGTTTAGTGAGTTTTTGGATGTGCAGGGGTTTGCTTTGGAGGATAATACTTGTGAGTTTGAATACGGTTTTTTTTTTTTTTTTATATTGTTGTTGTCTTGATTTGATTTTGTATTGGGAAGGAGGCCAGGTGGGAGAAAATGGGGGGGGGGGGGGGGGGGGGGGGGAAGGATGGCGAATGAAGGAAGAAACAGAGATTGAGGAGGAGCGGAAAGGACAGGAACGGGTGGGGAGACGAAGAGAGAGAGAGAAGGAGGATACCTTAAACAAAATGGAAGAGGGAAAATAAAGACGGATGAAGAAGGAAGTATTTTGAGCTCTTTACTTCCCCTGTACGCCAAGTGGTAAGGCATCTTACGAGCGAGAGCAGTCATAGGCACCTAGGACTGCTTCTGATCTTGACTCTCGTCTACTTGAACGGCTTTTTTGCACCATTTCCTTGGACGATTCCCTCACAAAGGGGGTCTTATAAACAACTTGGGACGTCAAGTGATGTCCTATTTCTTATCGTGGATACAAAATCGACGAGTGTCTTCCGTGTGTTCATCAGGGATGATGCGGTTCCACCTCCTACCCGGGCTCCCGGGGAAAGCACGACCCCCGTTATTCCTTCTCTACTTGCCCTCCCCGCAACTACTGCCTCCCTCCATCCTTCCGTTTTTCTTTCTGCGCATCCTCACAAAAGCTCTCTTCCCCAAAAATCACAACCCGGAAGCCAATATTAACACCTCCCGCGCCCCCAGGGGAACTCAACAAAACTCCCTGGCCAACCGCCCTCTCCGTCCCCGGCTTTTCTAACCCCTTCGCCGCCGTCACACCCCTCGACAAAGCCGACTGGGAATTCGGTCTAATCCTCCAAGGCTTCGGCATCCACCACATCTCCATCCCGCGTCCTCGTCCTCCCCCTTCTCAACGTCTCCCTCCCGTCCCTATAATCCCTTTCATCCCTTCCTGGTTAAAAAACTTCATGGCCACCGAACCCAAAGAAATCCCCGAGATGATGCGCATCCAAGGAGTCGGCCAAACCCCTTTTTTAACAGAGCAAGGGTTCATCAAGTACATGGCAATCAACACCGCGGGTGAGCCGGACAGGGGGTTTGAGCGGTTAAATGCTGCTTTGAGATACTATGGAGGTCAAGGTGCGATGGGGATGGGTATGGGGATTGGAGTGGGAGGGTGGATGAAGCTGGGCTTGATCCCGAGGGAGATGTTCCCTGCTACTTGTCCCGCTGAGATCCAGAAGGTGGTGGATATTGGACAGGCGAAACATAAGCATTTGGTTGAGGATACGTTGGCTGGGGCGAGGACGTATTCTGAGCTGGCGGCACGGGGGAGGATGTATGCAATGGATTTGATTAGTGATCCTAGGTATGTGAGAGTGGACCAGTATGGGAATAGGATTTACTGAGTGGTAGTTCTCTTGTTGGGGGGGGGGGTCTGGTGGTGGTAATTGTTTGTTTGTTTGTTTGTGAATTGGCGAAGGGTTTCTAGTGTGCGTTTGGATGAATGGATGGATTGTGGGGGGTTCCGGTAAAGATTGGATAGCGAAGACGAGAAGAGAGATGATACGATGTGTCGGTAAACTGAAAGGTACGGAAGGTCGTTTATAGAGTAGTATAGGTAGCGAGACTGATATGTGAGAGAAATATGCCACTCATTATCCTCCAGGAAATGATAAGATAAGCAGAGATTTGAACCAGAAACGTATTATCCATGTCTGAATAATATATTACACTAATGTGCGGCGTTACAGTTTCCAATCGTCCTCTAATCTTACCGGGAAAAGACCAGACAACGGCCAAGGGATAGCGGCCGATCTCGCTCCTATCCTGCCTTGGAAAAGGCATTGAGTGTTTAATTGGCAGACGGATCGCTTGGATGGCTATCTCTAACGGGGTGTTAAAACCGCCAACAGGCGGGTGCCCTCCCTAAGCGTTCGGCTGTTGATATTGTGGGAGCCTTGGTACATGATATCGAAGATGTACTCGATAGAGGGCTCGTGGCAGCATTGGTGGCTGCGGATGTCAAGGGTGCCTTGGATGCTGTGCTAGTAAATAGGTTGATCTTACGCTTGCGGGAACAGGGATGGCCAAATTGCGTACTTCGCTGGGTCGAGTCTTTCATGACGGATCGAATGGCTTGCGTTCGCTACCCGGGGTGACTACCCTTATGCGTCGCCTCAAATGTGGGCTCCCCCAAGGTTCTCCTGCTTCGGCAATTATTTACCTACTCTATACGGAACCAGTGCATCGCTTGGGAAAAAGCGAAGCACAGCACTTTGGATACGCCGACGACTGTGCGGTCCTTGTCACTGATTCTTCCAATGAGGAAGTTGCTGAGAAAGCCCAACGGGAGTTGGACACCATGGTCCAATGGGGGGTAGATAACGCCGTCGATTTTTCCCTGGACAAGACAGAGATCCAGTTCTTCTCTAGAAGGAGACAAACTGCTCCCTTCCCGACTATCACGCATGGCGAGGTTGTAGTTGCTGCACAGCCAGCGATGCGCTGGCTAGGGATTTGGCTCCATAGCAAGCTAAACTGGAAGTACCACATTGAACACAGACTCGCCTCAGCTAAACAGGTAGTCCACCACATCCGAGACCTTAATAGGGTCTACCATGGCGCCCCTCCAGGCTCCATGGTGAAAGCCATGAAGGCGGTTGTCCTGCCAAAAGCCCTCTTTGGCTCCGAAATCTGGTGGCAGGGCCACAAAAAGCATGCCTTATACCGCAAACAAGGGGAATTTCCGCTTGTCAGTAACGGCTGGGCGGACCACGTCCGTAAAGTCCAAACTACGGTCAATATCGCCATCCGGGCCAGTCTGCCAGTTTGGAAGACGACCCGCCGTGCTATCCTCTACCGCGAGGCCAGTCTTCCCCCGGCCCCCCTTCTTCTAGAGGCGGCCCGCCGGCGACACGCCGTCCGCCTCCTCTCCCTGGACCCCGCCCACCCACTTGTCTCACGCCTTACAGAAGTGCGAATAACGCCACATGGCTTACCCCGCCGTCCTACAACACTACAGACGGCCACTCAACTTGCTCTGCCCTTCCCGCGGCCAATTCTACAACCGCCAGTCTACAATGGGGACACTCACAAAAACCCAGCGCCCATGTCTAAGGACAGGGCGGCCGTGGAGTTCAAAGAGTGGCTCCTTTGGCTAGATCCCACGGAAGTCGTCGTTTACACTGATGGCTCTATGATTGCTAAGCAAATGGACCTTCCAGTACACGCAGAGGACCCGGATGCTGAAGAGGAACGGCCGGACGGAGAGCGCGTAGGCTTTGGCTACGTAATCTTCCAGGGTCAGGCAGAGCTTGGCCGCGGCTGTGGTCAGCTTGAACATGCAGAAGTCTTCGACGCAGAGGCAGAGGGAGTGAGACATGGCCTTAGGGCCACGGTAGCGCTTTTCCCGGAGGCACACGCCCGCCCACGCATTACAGTATGTCTTGATAATACATCGGTTATAAGAGCGCTTTGCGGCACCCCGGCGACATCATCACAGGCAGCCTTCCTCGACTTTAGAGATACCCGGAAATCTTACGGCCAGGACTTGGTGGACGTCCGCTGGGTCCCCGGCCACAAGGGCATTACAGGCAACGAAATCGCTGACGAGCTTGCTAAAGCAGGCGCTGAAGGGGGAGAGGTGGTCAACGGAGGTCTGGCTACTCTTGCACATTCAAAGCGGCCAGCCAAAAAGGAGATACACACGGAGTTCAAGACATGGTGGGCAGAGAACAAACCAGAGTCATATGCAGACTATAGGCTGGGCGTCTCTACTAAGCCTAACGAGGAGTTGGAGCTGGATAGGCGCTCCCTGCACTACCTTCTGGCAGCTAGATCAGGCCACGGGGATTTCAAGGACTACCACGAGCGATTCGAGCACGAGGACGCCCTGCTAACATGCTTTTGTGGAAGCTGGAAGAATCTCTTCCATCCCTTCTTCTGCAGGAAGGCGCACGCGGTCTTCCCGGTCACAGGCGGGGCGGCTACGCCGGAGAATCTCTCCCTTGCTATTGGAATTCACTGGCAGCGCTTCATCGCTAGGATCCAGACCTCGCACTTCTTTTCGTGGACTTGCACGAGAAAGGCTTGGCGCCAGACACTTTGGCAGAAGCACACTGACGACGGAGGCACTGCTGACGACTTCACCGGGTTCCTACGGGACGAAGGGATAGAAGTTGGCCAAGGCCACGAGATCGAGAGGGTTACGGCGGATTTGGACAGGCTGGCCCATCGGGTTAGACGGCGGGAGGAAGCTGTGAGAGACGACAGCGAGGAAGGGAGCGGTGAGGAGTAGAGTGTTTATGGTTTCCCCTTTTTCTTTTTTTCTTTTCTTTGTCTGTACGGATTTCGCCACATCGCTGGCTCGTCCACTGGGCGGTTGATGGAGGTGCTGGGCCGCGTTTACGCTATGGGCAGCACGTGAGACACACTGGCTATAGGCCTCGGTTTGCCCTCGGTTTACTGGTTTGGTGGATGGAATAGGGACACTGGGCGCCGCAGGGCGTATCAGGGCACTGCTCTTATCTTTGTACACTAGACTCACCGCTGTGGCACGTCTCATGCCCAACGGGAGGCGGAAGTAGACGTTAAAAATAACAACAACAACCACAACAACAACAACGTTTTTTTGTGGATGAGAGGCTGGGCTCTTCTGCACCGTATTGGACTCAAAAGGCACTCGTCCGTACGAGAGCTTATCCTACGTGTGGGGCTCTGAGGATAAGCCTTGTTCCATCTTTATAGACGGGTGCGACTTGGCCGTCGGGAAAAACCTTTACGCAGCGCTGTTACATCTTCAAGATAACTCCATTAAACGAACTATATGGATAGATACCATTTGCATCAACCAAAAAGACGAAAAGAAAAAGGACACCAAGTTCACTCTATGGCGTAAGATGTTGGTAGTCCGGCCTCCTCTGCGGTCATGGATACACCATCTCTGGGGTCCCTTGTACCGCGCGATCTTGATCAGACCAGGAATCAGAACCTGGCGATAGGGCTGGTGCAGCCTGTCCTGCATGGCCAGGTTGATGAGCTCCGGGTCGGGAGGGGATCGGCCGAGGGCGACGGGGAGGAGGGTTATCCTTTGGAGGTTGAAGGTCTGGTGCAAAGAGTCAGTTATGGGCGGCCGGGGTTGTAGGTGGATAGCGAGGGATAGAGAAAAGGGGAAGAAAAGACGTACAACATCCGCACGGGGATACTCGGCGGGAAGAACCTTGCGGACCTTGGCGGTGGGAACCTCGAACTCGGGGATGATGGTCACGGCCTTGATCTCGGGAGCCCAGGGGAACTTGATGTGGTGACCGATGCCGTGGGGAGGCGAAGGGGGCTTAACGCCGGTGTTGACTATACAATAAGAAGAATTAAGATGAGCCTAGCGGCTCCATTTCGATACAGCATTTAAGGATGACAATGTATAGGGATGCTCGGGCCCAAGGACTCGCTTCCGAGCCTCCACGCAGTCTTGCATCAACGCTAGGGCATCTTCATGTCGACCTTGACTCTTCCATGCGAAAGCAAGGTTGGCCATGCTCGTCAGCGTCGAGGGATGATCGGCCCCGAGCTTCGCCTTGCGAGTCTCCATCACCTGCACAAACAGCTTCTCGGCTTCCTCCCGCCGGCCTTGGTTCCTATACATCAACGCCAGGTTGCCCATGCTCGTCAGCGTCGAGGGATGATCGGCCCCGAGCTTCGCCTTGCGAGTCTCTATCACCTGCACAAACAGCTTCTCGGCTTCGTCCCACCGGCCTTGGTTCCTATACATCAACGCCAGGTTGCCCATGCTCGTCAGCGTGTCGGGATGATCGGCCCCGAGCTTCGCCTTGCTCGTCTCCATCACCTGCACAAACAGCTTCTCGGCTTCGTCCCACCGGCCTTGGTTCCTATACATCGACGCCAGGTTGGTCATGCTCGTCAGCGTGTCGGGATGATCGGCCCCGAGCTTCGCCTTGCTCGTCTCCATCACCTGCACAAACAGCTTCTCGGCCTCCTCCCACCGGCCTTGGTTCCAAAGCGTCGACGCCAGGGTGGCTATGCTCGTCAGCGTCGAGAGATGATCGGCCCCGAGCTTCGCCTTGCTCGTCTCTATCACCTGCACAAACAGATTCTCGGCTTCGTCCCACCGGCCTTGGTTCCCAAGCGTCGACGCCAGGTTGCCCATGCTCGTCAGCGTCGAGGGATGATCGGCCCCGAGCTTCGCCTTGCGAGTCTCTATCACCTGCACAAACAGCTTCTCGGCTTCGTCCCACCGGCCTTGATTCCTATACATCGACGCCAGGTTGCTCATGATCGTCAGCGTGTCGGGATGATCGGCCCCGAACTTCGCCTTGCTCATCTCCATCACCTGCACAAACAGCTTCTCGGCCTCCTCCCACCGGCCTTGGTTCCCAAGCGTCGACGCCAGGTTGCCCATGCTCGTCAGCGTCGAGGGATGATCGGCCCCGAGCTTCGCCTTGCTCGTCTCCATCACCTGCACAAACAGATTCTCGGCTTCGTCCCACCGGCCTTGGTTCCTATACATCGACGCCAGGTTGGTCATGCTCGTCAGCGTGTCGGGATGATCGGCCCCGAGCTTCGCCTTGCTCGTCTCCATCACCTGCA
>RAON01000300.1:0-21492 GCA_009805295.1 Neurospora sp. FGSC 6877
CCCCCCCCCCCCTTTTTCTCTTATCTTCCTTCTTTCTCTTCTCTTCTTTTCAATTTCATTTAGAACGTTAAAAGAGTCTACACACTCGGTGCTTGTTTCGGGCTCCGAACCTCGACCGTCCCCAACCAAGGGAAGGATCGCACCTGCCAACGGGATCGACTGAAAAGTTCCCCCTAGAGAAAGGCGAAATTTCACCTCTTTCACTCCGCGAGTTCGGGCCTTTAACGTACTTCAATGGCCAATCCATCTCTTGTGAAGCATTCGAAATGGTTGAACTAACTGAAAATGAACCCCTGAAAAGGATTCCGTCCATAAGATGGATTCAATCGTCGTTCAAGCTGGAGGGTGCAAGTCCATGAAGATGGCAAGGTTATAGTGGGCTTATAGCGCGTTTAGTGAGTACCTGAGCATCCGAACACCAGCAAAACACCAACACCACCACCTCCCTTCCGCCTTCCTATTTGTTCGCACCCGAAAAAGAGTGACATTTCGATTAACTGAGCAGACGAATTAATTGAACCTTTTCCGAGAACTTCATGGTCCTATATAGGTGATCTTTGGGATCGAATATTCATGTTTTATTTCTCTTTCCGAGGAGCCATCATCACGGGCACACAAACCGACAACCAGCCAGCACAAACAAACTCGGCTGAAGCGATAAGCAAGGAGTCAAAAGCCGGTACAAGTCTAGGCCCTACCGTATTAGCCGGGATAGGCGCCGGAGCAGGCGTGGCAGTAGTCGCAATTGCTGCCATATGTTTCTTCTTCTTTTGGAGGGCAAGGCAGAAGGGAGGAAGAGGGGCCGCTGGTGCTGATGACCCTGCCCCAATTTCGGTATCAGTGCATAAGGAAGCAAAGATCAGGGTGGAAGATTTGCATGGTTGGGCGGTCGCGGACAGAGCAGAGCTTTAGAGCCCAGAAAAGTCACAGGAATTGGGATCGGGAACGGAGAGACACGAGATAGGGGGTGGGAGATCGGTGGAAAGAATTGAACTTCCTTGACTTTTGCAACTAATACTACTATTAGCACTAGAATTGGGATAGGAAATGAAGCAACTGAAGGATGAGAAATAAAAGTTCATCAAGACCGTGTAACGAAGACTAGGAGCAACTGAGTGCCTCTCCAAGAACCATTCATTGTTGAATCAAAGCTGAAAGAGCTTTGGTCAATAGGAGGGTCTGGCGTTGTTAGATTCTGATTCATGATCAATGGCTGTGACTGAGAGCGAGATTGCTTTGAGGGTGTGACCCAGGTTGATATTGAGATGGTTGAGGCTGTCCTTGTCCTTGGATTTGCCCTAAAACTTGAGCTGATTGTTGAGGGAGAGGGTTCATTGAGCCCGGAACAGGGAACGAAGCATGTCTTTGATGACCATATGCTTGAGGAATTTCCCGCCGCAGCTGTGATATCGTTTGAAATTGGGGTGATATAATTGGCCTGAGGTAAGGCGAAAGGCGGACCTCGCCATTCCATGGGTCATTGCTAAAGGCCGCCTCCTCCTTGTTCCTCGCCGTGAACTTGGCTCCTCGTGGAATACCTCTTCCCAACTTCCTCGGTCGCTCTCTCGCGCATGGTCTGTTGGCTTTCTCTACCAGCAACAGCCTGAGAGAGAAGTTGCGGAGAGATGGTTTGGGTAAGTGGTATCGTTGCAGGAGTGAGAGACGCCAAAAGACCGCCAGGTCCCAACTCGTTTGGATGATGAGAGCCAGATTCTGTCAAAGCGCGATTCCGAAAGCCGGCCGTTGAAGAAGGCATTTGCAGATGGCCATGATGTGGAATGGCCTTCGGAGGATGTCGATCGATCACCAAGGACGGCGTTGGAGCCTGACCTTGGATATGATTTGGGGCAGTCAGTGTCCCTGAAGTCGGATACGATAAATGGTCCTGTTTTCGGGTTGTCCCAAAAAGATTCCGGCGTGTCGGCAATGATTGATTGAAGCTACTGCGGGATGTTGTATCAAGAGTAGCATCGCCAACGAAGGATCTTTCTGGTGACATTTCGCGATGATGTCTCGTAGGTTCGGAGAAGTTTCGCCCAAGGGTATGTGGACTTGTGTGCACCGGCTCTGACCGTGGAGCATCCGTAAAAGTGATGCTCGATTGGCTGGCAATTCTCCGACCTCCGACCTTGAGGATAATTCTTGTCTTCTTTTGCGATGCCGGAGTTTCAGGCGCGGGAGGAGTTGCGACTGCGACTGGTCTTGCCTCTTCCTTTTGGGTCGTCGTTGCTGTTGGCACTTGGCTGGAGTTGCCATTACCAGCAAGAGCAATATGAAGGGTACCACTCGAGGCCCCTGTCTCTGTAGCAACTTGCACCTGTCTCTGTATTTCTGGTTCTCCTTCCATTGCTGGGTTCTTCACTTGTCTTCGAGGATTCCTTCTCAATTGAGTTTCCTGGGTTCTTTCCTCTGTTGGCTTCTCCAATTCATCTCTACTCATCTCTTCCTGCCCCCTACGAGACACTCCATATGCCGAGCCAGGAGGCTTAGCAACGCCCGCATGGCGGTTACCTCCGATTGTTCTAGTAGTTGTAGGCGCGGCTGGCACAACGGAAGGTGCCTCGCTGGGAAATCGAGAACTGTATACACTGTTACTTCGTAAGGTGCGAGCCTCACTGACATTACGTAAACTGTAGGCGGGGATGGCTGGCTCGTCATCATGAGCATGAACCTGTGCCGGTTGCCGTCTTCGGCGACGAGCTTCCTTTACGTCTTCCTTGTCCATGGCGGCAAGTGTGGCCTTGTTGGCCGCCAGAAATGCGGCGGTTCTTTCTTCGAGGGTAGGTGACCCCGAGGATGTGTCGACCGCTGGTGGTTTGTGAAGGGAAAGATCGATGCCAATGGACAGCAAGTAGTCGTTCGTTGGTGAATTACGAGACTGGGGTTCCTCGGCTATTGTAGCTTCCTGGTCTACATCATTGGCCGATGACGAGAGTTCTCCCTTCTGTTGCTGGTCTTTATCATGCTCCGTCGTCCTGCTTGTGCTTGAGTCAATGTCCATCGGAACAGGAGCAGAGGGAATGGCTGTAGGGGAAGGAAGGGGCTGCTGCACAAGGGTCGCTTGACCCCTGAATTGTCCGTCTCGGTGTGCTCCCTCTTGAGCTCTTGATGTCTCTCTAACGCCTTGTCTATGCTCTCCTCGGCTACCGACGAGACTCCCCGCCACTTGATCGAGTGCCGGCCTCGACCTTTGTCTTTCCTGGTTACTCATCGGTGCCGGCCTAGCCGGACGTGCCATTGCATTTCGTCTTTGCTCCTGAGCCTGCCGCATGACTTCCAGCTCCTTATTCCAAAGTCGCCGCGCTTGCAGGCCCTCCTCTAAATGCACGGATTCTCCATTCAAACTGACCGTATAGTGATCTGACTCCGGAACCAGCAGCTCCAAATCAGCAAGCCCTCTCGCCGCCTGTTCCGCCTCCTGAACGGTCACGACCTTGCCGTTCTCTGCGCTCCTGTCTGTAAGCTCCAAGACCGAGCGATTCACCAGGCTCGGAGGTGGTAGTTGCATCGATGCTCTTGCTGCCTCTGCTCTTCGCGCGTTCTCGATCCTGTTCGCCCTTTCTTGCTCCTCCCTCCAGATGCGTCTCAACACATTGCCCGCCGCTTCAGCTGGTATATCCCCGTCCAGAAGTCGCTCGTTAATCTTGATGACATATCGCCCTTCGTCGTCGTCCCAGCTGTTGCTGACCCCCATGTACTCCGCCAACCACTCCGCCACTTCGTCCAGACCCATGAACCGCAAGAACGCTTGGCCCTGGCGGATATCCTCGGAGGATACAGCGTCGGTGACAAGACCTTGCGGCTTGAGTCGGCCTAGGGCGTCGCGGACTGCATCAATATCCTCGATTGCGGCCAACTGATTGCTGAGGTTGTCTAGGACGATCCTCTTGCGGGTTTCTTGGTTGATCAAATACAGGAGAGATATGATCTCGTCGGAGGAGAGGGACAGCAGCGTGCTCAGCTGCGCAAAGGAGTACGGCGGTACGTGGACGGCTGTCATAAGGTACGTAGTGAGGTATTGGATGTTGGCAGGTAGAGAGGGCCAGTCGGGAATCGCTACGCGTGCTGTATTCAGTATCTGCTCAAGAGATCTGATTAGCTGACATTTTATAGACGATTTGCTTCCAAGACTTACCATCACTGTCGGATTCTCAATTTTTCTGGGATTGATGCCCTGAATACGCCTGTTGACATCTTGGGACACCTGCGTATGCCCCAACGTGCTGTGATCCCGGGAAACCTCCCCGGGCACAATCTCTTTTCCTTTGCCCTTTTCTGCTGCTGTCGGCCGTCGCGGACTCTTTGTCCGTATGGATATCGTAAAGACCCACTGCGGTTTGGGAAGAGACTCAACAAGCTGTCTGGTTAAGTGAGACGAACTCCCACCGCCAATAACCGTATCCCCATCGGCATCCCTTTGATTCTCTCCTTCCGCAGACGCCGACGCCGACCCCGAAGCCAGAGGCAGTGTCGGACTCTTCTGCCCCTGGCTGCTGGCCAAACTCTGAGCGCCACTCCTTGCCCTCTCGACAGCAGCCACCGCCTCTTTCTGCTTCGTATGATTCGCGTTCCTCACGCTGAGAATCAGTCTCGACGTCCTGACGACCATATCCCTTCGTTGAATCTCGCCCTCGTCTTCGTCCTCGTCTTCCTTTTCCTCTTCCTCCCCTTCAGAGGAAGACTCACCAACCGCCCAAACAAACTCCTGCTCACGACTCTTCTCCCACCTGGCCCTGTCCTCTGCAGTATCGGCATAATGAACGCTAACATCGCGCGACCTTCCCCTGCTTCTATTATCAACCACATCGCCGGGAAACTCCCCAACATCCCTACGCCCCACCACTTGCTTCCTTAGACTCAATTTCGCAATACGCTCATGGTACCAGGGCCCATACCCCACCATCCGCTTAATTTCTTGTTCCCTTCTCGTCTGCCGGTGGATCTTGTACACCTCGCTCGGTCCCGGCCCGGCGTGGGTAATAGGATCGAGAGAAGGAAAGGCGCATTCCTCGGCAAGTTGAGGGTCGAAGGGCAGGCGGGTGTCGACGGGTTTGCGAGGAGGCGAGGGGGCCTCGAAGTTGGGGAAAGTGTCTTCCTCCTGATCGTAGCCGTAGATTTTGGGTGGCTTACGGTTGCGCTGGGGGCGGTCTTTTTTTTGGGAGGCCATTTTTTTTTTTTTTTTTGGTTGATAGTGTTGCTGCTGTTGGAGGGGGATGAAAGGAATTGCGTGGTTGTTTAAGCGTAGTGGTTTAGGCTGTTGTTGTGGTGGTGAAAGGACAGTAGGTTGCCAAATGAGAACAGCAAGGACGCGACTGTCGACGGGTTGCGGGTGACAGTTGAGTTACTCTCGTGTTGATCCTTTGCTAGAGAACAGGAGTGAGGTGTTCACTCTGGGGAGGAAGTTGTTGCCGTTGATCCTCTTCTTTCCTCTGGCAGGTTCTCTTTGCGCCAAGTTCTGCCTGTCACTTTTGTTTACCTTACTGTCAGCTTGAACGTGTGCATTTCTGTTTGGTTTTGGGGTTGATGGGCTGGTTTGTAGAAGGAAGGCAACGAAACTTTGTGTAGCAAGCCAGATATTTGATATGAAAGAGGAAGCTAAAAGCAGAGAAGATGACGTCTAAAAGTGATGAAGGATATCGAGGCTGAAATGTTTGTGAAAAGACAGTCGCCTGGAATAAAATCAGAGAGTTGTCACTTGCGTAATCTTCTGGTTTTGTTTTCCTGCCTGATAGATAAGAAGCGCGCCGTTACAGAGTTGTGACTATACACCTCAGGTGACTGTTGGTACCGGCAGGTTGTTGAGACGGACAGAAGAAAAGCGAATTCTGAAGAGTGTTGCTCGTTGAGGCGTGACGTAGTAGGAAGCACATGTGAAGACGGGAGTTTGGTCGTTGCAAACGCGTGTCAGTGGACGAGCAAGTGAATGGACGTGAAGTATTCATGACGGTCCGTTATCGGAATTTCAGACCGTCAAGGTTCGTTGATGGGTCATCGGGAGATTTCATCCGATATTTGACACTTGCGCAGTGCCCCGTGATTCCATATGTCTCCATGGTTCAATAGGACCGGCGTTGTTGGGAGCATAGTAAATAAGCATATGTGGATTTTGGTTCGAGGAGGATGTGTTCAACAGACTCCTTGGAGGCAGACGAGGGACGCTCACAGCTGGAGAGCACTCTGAGATCGATCATGATCGTGAAGTCGCTTATTCCTGTTGATATGGAACTTCATAATACTGTATTAGCATCTATCGAGTTTGATTTATGAACTTCTCCGTCACCCCCAACGGTGTCTCTCCGCTAACGAGAACAGAATCCCGCCTGAATATGAAGTATGATAATTCCCATCTCAACTCTTAAAGACGCAAAGATGAAAGCGACAGCAGCAGGGGCCAGGAGAAAATAACGTACTTTTTATAGCACTTCTCCCTAAATCTGTTCAACCTCTGCCCTCCACATGCTGTGCCCTCCATATGCCATCTTCAGTCGATGGCCCTCGTCATCCCCTCGGTCGCGAATGACACTCGAAGCCATACACTAGCTTGACTTGCTTCCCCCCTCGTTGTTTCTGCGTCCCTTCGCACTGGGCGGCCGCTCCAAAAACGGCGCAAAACTTCTCCCTCGTGCTTGATGAGATGCCTCTTCGGAAGAGCTAGAGGAGTCCTTGTAGTTGTCCCGCATCTTATCATCATCATCGTCATCATCATCATCATCATCATCATCGAAGCCAACACTCGCCAACTGCCTCTTCAACTTGTTTATCCTCCCCTCATCCGCAGCAGTAGCGGCGTCCCTATCATTGGCCTCCTGATTCTGCCAACCAGCCCTCTTCGCCATCAAAATGTCCTCATAGTTCTGGAGATACCTCCGCGTATCATCGTCCCACGCCACACAAAACCTTCGATAAAGCACAAACCGAAGCGCCTCAATCAGGCCCGCTCCCCAAACCTCAACCAAGTAAGCCACCACCACCGCTGCCGACCGGTCATTCCCCGTCTCGCAACAAACCAGCACTTTGCCCTGCTGGGAACCAGAACTCCGCCTGTGCACTTCGACCAAGTGTCTGACAATCTTCTCGTTGAGCCTCGGAAACTCCCTGATAAGCTCTTGCAATCCACTAACCCCCACCGCCTCCACTTGAACTCCAAGCTCCTCCGTGACTTTTTTGGCTGCCGGTCCCAGCGTCGGAACGGTCGGAACCCCTTGCCCGTCCTTCTTTTGAAGGCCAACAATCCGATCCCTCACCACCACCACCATCGTCACCCCTTCTCCCTTCATAAACTCCCTATCCCGCACCACGCTAAGCGGACCCAAGTAAATCGATGGGTCGATAACTTTCTGGGCGCTGCGGCGGGCTGAGTACTCCCAGTTCGAAGTCTGGTCGAGCGCTTCCTGTGGACGCAGGCTGTGGGTGATTATTGAAGCGTAGTCGGAGTCCAGATTGAAAAGGGCCGGGTCAAGGTTGCGCGGGGAGGGGGTGATGAGGACGGAGGTGCGGCCTATGGCGCGCGTGGCGGGGATGTCGACTGTCGGAGGGGAAGGGGGGCGGGTGTCGTAGGGGGCGGCGCGGGTTATGGAGCCTCCTTGGATGAGGGACCCCGGGGAGGGGGTGTAAGGGGCGTTTTGCATTTTGGGAGGGGGGTTGTATGGTTTGGATTTGGGAGGGTGGCGATGAGAGATGTCTTGTTTCTTGAATAAGTTATGAGCCGGTGGAGGATGTGTGGATGTGGTTTCTTGTTGTTGTTCGTTGATATTTAGTGAAGCTTGGGTCAGCTCTGTGTTGTGCTGTCAAAAAGAAGGACCTCGGCTCGCGCAGTGAGGACGAGGTGAGCTCGACTGGAAAGAATTCGGTGATTTGTAGGCTAGGCTTATAGATTAGTAGATGTGTTTCCGGGTTTCAGTACTGGCGAGCCAATTTAGTATTCAGCGGGAGAGATTCTGTGTTGGAATAATCAAGTGATGTTGATATATGTTGCGAGTTATAAGGTGTAAAAGGTGGGTCGTGGAGGTTGATGCCTGGAAAAAGTACCACTGTACTTGTACTAATAATGTGGCATGCGCTAGGCGGTTTTAGGCAAACGGTGTGAAGGTTCTTCGGATGGCGGGCGTTCTTGTATTTACTTGAGAATGATAGGAAGTATTGTTCATCTTATTCTATTCACAAGTCTGGTGGAGGAAACCTGAAAGGCAGCCAACGGTGAAAGTCATATAAGATGAACCTGTAAGAGGAAGCAGTGGGTATTACGCTGCCTTGATCAGATCATTTCTTAGCAAACTACTGTGTGATTCACGCTGATGTGTGTTAACTAACAAAGACGCATGGGATAATTAAAAAGGCAGGAGGGACGAAGAGGGGAAGCCCCAACAGTAGAGGTATGTAACTGACCGCACTGTGAATCCTGCAGCTTGCCCATCGGCCCAGGCCGCAGGTCCACGCCACCCAGTGAAGCTCCAGCCCCTGAGAATGGGACCCTTGAAGGTCTCTAGCATCGCTACCCTAGGCTTGACTGATCATCCTCAAACACCTTCACGTTATCATAATCGTATGAGTAATCCAGAAGAGAGGACAAAAGAGACGTTCCAGCAGTTACAACCAAAAAGACGACGTAGAGACGTGCCTGGTAGAACAATGCGCCGAAATTCACACATAAAACCGGTGCATTCCGCTTCCCTTCTATCTAACAATGCTCCCACGCAAAATACACTGCATCATTACCGATAACATCGCCAGGCTGCATAATACACGTTGCTTCGTGATCCCGTCGTAGACTCGCAACGAACTTCGTCGTCGGTCTCTTGCCTGTAAGTACTCAATATCCTCCGTCTATAAAGTGTGTGTGCCCTTCATGGATTCGTGCCATCGGGCTCCAAGCTGCTCTCCTTGGCCAGCGGCGATGGATTCTCCGGCGTCACGGACCTGGATTCCACCCTCGGCCGCGTCTTCGTTGCCGAACCGGGAGGTGCCAGGGTCTTCTTTCTCCTGACCTTCTCCGGCGTGAGGCTCGAGCTTCCCTTTCTCGTCAGCCCGGGCTCGTCATACTCGCCCCTTGGCGACGGTGTCGGTGTCGTGCTGCGTAAAGCACTTCCGTTCATGCTTCCCCTCCTCGTGCTGCTACTTCTAGTACGCCTGTGTTCACTCGACACGGCCGCGGCGCGAGGGTGAAGTGCCTTTTCGGCCACGGAGCTGCCGTGATGGTGATGGTGATGATGAGTCTTCTCCGGCACTGCGGTCCGTCGCCAGGGAAGCCACCAGAACCAGCCGCCAGTCTGCTTGCGCAGCTTGCGATCGCGTTCCTTGAGCTTGGCCCTCAACAGCGCGCGACGCTCATTCTCCTTCTCCCAGTATTCGCTCCTGTACAACTCCCAGTTCTCTCTGAATGTGGGGCTAAACGGCTTCGCCAGTAACAGCAGCTTAACGTAATCGCCTCCGGGGCTCAAATCCTCTTCGTGTCCTCCCTTTTCCATATCATGGCCCACGTTAACAACCGGCAACGTCGGGTGCCCATGCCCACTCAGTCCCAACTCCCTGTCCACTTCCTTCAAGATGGCCGGCTCCACATACCGATAGCTCGACGTCGCATTCGAGAACAGGCCGTACGTCAGAAACCAGCCGATCGTGCCCAGCGCCTCCTTCCACCAGGGTCTCTTCATCAGCACCACTTTGCAGTTGAACCCGCGCAGGCCGCGGTTGCTAACCGTCAGCCAGCGGCGGGGCCAGCGCACGCCGCGCTCCCAGATGCCCGTGGCCCAGACCAGCACGCCCGTCATGATGCCCCCCAAGAAACAGACCTTCTCGCCCGTCTCAACAACCCAGTACACGCTGCCGCCGACGCCGCTGCCGTCCTCGCGCGGGGCTAAGAAAAGGGCGTACCCGAACCCGGCCGTCCACAAGCCCAGAAGGACGAGAAAAAAAGTGTGGTGGCGGCGGCGGGCGCGCAGCTCCAGGTACTGCGCCCGCAGCGAGGCTTCGAGGATGAGCAGGTTCAGGTAGATCATGGAGGGCGACGAGGGCGTGTGGCTGAGCGGGTCGCTGCTGGCGCCATTGTGGCTGCCCTTGGTGGGTGTCGAGGGCGCATTCGACGAGGAGGCGATCGGGGTGGTGCCGCTGATGGCCCTGTTGAGGTTGTTGAGGTGAGGGAGGTCTTGGGGCATCGGCGCACCCTTAACGATGGAGTCGAGTGCGTCCGCCATGGTTGTGACCGTGTGTTCCCTGCTTTTGTGTATGTGTCCCGAAACTTTCGTCGGTCGGGGGAGCGCCAGGGATGCGCGCAGTAGGTGCTCGGTGTCCAAGGGAAGGGTTGGTCGTTGGCCCGGCCGCGGAATCGGAGGATTAGGGTATTATAATCGGCGATCGTCTAATTCAAAAGTGTCACGGCAGCATGTCTGCCCAAAGCGGGTTGTCGGTGGTCGGACTTGTTCGATGTAAGAGTCCAAAGCGGGAAGGGTTTTGCGCAACGCGCGTTCGGGTGGCCGCGGGAAGCCCCTGTCACTGTCACGGATGCGTAGAGTGTAGAGGTAGTAATGCGCGGACTCGACCGGTGTCAGCCTTGTGCGACTCTTGTGTGATGTTTGTTTGGTCTGAATCGAAAAGCTGTGATGCCTGTCGAGAATGGGATAAAATGGGCCGTCTGGAATCTGTTGAGAAGAAGCTAGAACGGACAGGCCCTGACTAGTTGACCGCTACCTTGGGAATCCTTTCCTTCTTTCTAGGCGTGTTGTGGAAGGGACCGGAGACTGCGTCACCTGTTTTCACCTGTCTAAGGCTTGTCTTGACCGCCTCAGACCACTGCATGCACCACTTATACCCTGATATTGATGTTAAAAAGGGGCTTTATGAGTTGTAATTGTTTATCTCTTTTGCACTGGAACGATTCCCATCATGATAAGCCGAACTACGGAGTATCTGGATGTTGGGGGAAAGGGATCCAAAGAAACCAGAAAAAAAGGGGATTCTAGTTTCTGCGCCGTTATGTCATTGCTGCAGGTTCAGGGTACTTGCTAGATACATATTTTTGATAGAGCATGTCGCCAATTCCAAAGTACTTCTTAGGTACCTCGAAGAAGTGGGGAATTGTCTGTTGTTGGGTTGGGCTTTTTGGCTCGCAACCTTGACATTCTCACATGTAAGCAATGCAGCTTCTGAAGAGCACTCCTTTTTAAATCGAAAGGCAACCTGTCTTCTCCGCAACGGAAGCTGAGAACAACGAAGTGAAAAAAGATCAGTCAGAGCTGCCCAACTGAAAGCAACACTGCGGACAGGTGTCAACAAACTTTCAGATGATAGGCCGCAGCTGCGGTTTTATCGAATCACCAGTTTTGGAGCCAGAAAAGTTGTTGAGACGTCATCGCCTCAGATCTGGGGAAGGGGGTGCTCAGATTCACTGAATCGAGACAATGTGGGCTGGCCTGTGGAGGTTGATCGGGGTGTCGGGCCCTGGGGATGCGCTAACTCCGAGGAAAAATGCGGGCAATTGCGGGCATTTGGCCGCATCGACCGCACTGGTAGAACTGGGCTTTTGGAAGGGAAATGGAATACGAACAATGACAATGGACTAAATGGATGGATCATTGGAAGAATCAAAACTGCGGACAAATGGTGGTCCCAACGAATTGGGAAGCTGACGATGGAACCTCCGGATCTTTAGCCTTCGTTGGGAGGCGGGAACTTTGCAACTGGCCACAGCTTCTTCAACAAAACCTCATATGAGCTGGTCAGGTGAGTGGCCAAGTGAGCGGTCTGTTTCGCCCGCGGACCGTGTTCGTCCAGATCTGTAATTGGTGCCAGCGAGATCCATATGTTAGTTCCCAGTTGGAGTCACTACCAAAAACACTATCTAAACCGGCTAGGCCATGCTTGATCATGCCGATTCCCCGATGGTCCATGTAATGCGATAGGCTAGCCCGGCGAGGGGTCTGGGACGGATTCGCTCGCAACTTACACTACAAATTGAAAGTCACTCTGCGATCGTTGCCTTGACCATACAATAATAAATGTGTCAGCATCCTTCCAACTAATAAGGGGGGCATCCGTCCGACGCGCAAACCTCCCTGCTGCCTTGAGGATGCTCAAGACATATCCTACAGTTATTTCACTTCCTAAAAGACTGAAGCTCGCCTCCGCCGTTGGGCGCTTCAACATCACCATTTCGACATCCTCTCCCGATCCGACTTGTACACAATCTGGCTATCGCCAAAGTCCCCGACGTCAACAAAGACCAGCTAGCACCACAACCACCACTTCCTCGACCATGTCAGCTTCCGACACCACTCTTCCTCCTCCCTCGTCGCGGGCAACGCAGACAAAGGCCGAGAAGGATTCAAAGTCTCGCGGCGCCGGCTCTGCCTTTTTTCCTCTTGGTTACAAGGAAGCCGCACAACAATGGGTAGGTCTTCTCTATGCCAGTTACTTTTCAAACTGCTAGACGGAACGTTCCTCTCTAACACAACACTCGCCACAGTGGTCCAGCGTAACCGCTCGCCAAGCAGAGCACAACGTCCTCTCCTTCATCCCCTACCTCCGCGAAGCCACCGCCGACAATGCCTCTACAGCCTCTCAACTTTCCGATCTCGCCAACGCCGACCCATTCGGCCACCGTGTATGGCGCCAAACCATGGTCCCCCTCTCCGGCAAAGACCGAGCCCTGAACGAGTTCTCGATCGAGCGAGTCGGCGAGCAAGCCGACGACACCCTCGTCATGCTACACGGCTACGGCGCCGGCCTCGGCTTCTTCTATAAGAACTACGAGCCGCTCAGCCGCGTTCCCGGCTGGAAGCTCTACTCCCTCGACATGCTCGGCATGGGCAACTCTGCGCGCCCACCGTTCAAGATCCACGCCAAGGACCAACAGGGCAAGATCCGCGAGGCCGAGGCCTGGTTTATTGATGCGTTGGAGGAGTGGCGACGAGCCCGCAAGATCGAACGCTTCACGCTCATGGGCCATTCTTTGGGTGGCTACCTGGCCGTCTCGTACGCGCTCAAGTACCCCGGCCGTCTCAACAAGCTGATCCTCGCCTCACCTGCGGGTATCCCGGAGGACCCGTGGGCCGTCAACGCCGCCATGCCGGAACCGGAGGAGTCCGCGTATGGCAACGAGTTTACGCAGGATCAGGAGAGTATCGTCAACCGGGAGACGCCCGAGGGCGGCGCAAATACGGCTTTCATCCAGGCTGATCCTAAGGATAAAAAAGCTGTCGCCTCATCAGCCGGCAAGCTCAACGGCACCAACACCAAAAAAGACACAGCCCCACCCCGCCGCCCCATCCCCGGCTGGGTCTCCTGGCTCTGGGACGCCAACGTCTCTCCCTTCTCCATCGTGCGCATGACCGGCCCTCTCGGTCCCCGCTTCGTCTCGGGCTGGACCTCTCGCCGCTTCAACCATCTCCCTCCCGACGAAAAAGAAGCCCTTCACACATATTCCTACTCGCTCTTCCGCCAAAAGGGGTCAGGGGAATACGTCCTCCCTTACCTCCTCGCTCCCGGCGCGTTCGCTCGGTCCCCTGTAATCAACCGCATTCAGGAAGTTGGTCGACAAATTATCTCCCAATCATCCCCCTCCTCTGTTCCAGACCAACCCCCGCAACCGGTGCGTGAGGCCGGGTTCCCCATAGTCTTCCTCTACGGCGAAAACGACTGGATGGACGTCGCCGGCGGGTACGCAGCTGAAGAGAAAATCAGAAAAAGGGTGGAGCAGGCTTTGACTGACCAGACCCGAACGGAAGAAGAGAGGAAGAGGGAGAATGGAAGTGCCAAGGTGGTGGTTATCAGGAGGGCGGGTCATCATTTGTATATTGATAACCCGGAGGAGTTTAATGACGTTGTACGCAAAGAAATGGAGGAGACGAAGGAGTGGGGGAGGAGGATGAGGGCGGAGGGGTTGCTGCCGCCTACGCCGGTTGAGAACTAGGTCAGATGAGTTAGGCTGGGGGGGTTGATGATGGCTTCATGGTTTGAGCTTGGCTTAGACGGCGTTTTGGGTTTCTTTTTTGTCTACAAACTTACCCCTTTGATGGATGTATTTATATAGCGGCGCTGTGGGATTTGGTTAATGGTTATACGGTATGGATTGGGAAGGATATTAAAGTATTGCCGATTGGGGAGAACCGTGTGTGGACGGATACACTCATGGAGTTCAGAATAAGCGTGAATCTTGACATTGAAGGAGTTCAAGGGAGGGAGGGTAGCAAAGGCGCTTGAAGTTGAGGATAGAACTTCCTGTAGAGACCTTACAAGAGCACATGGGGTACGATGTGGTCATTGAAGTTAATGGATAGGAGTCCGACTTAGTAGTAGAAGCTCGCGATATCAATGATGTACGAAGAACTTTTATGGTGTATCTGTTTGAGCTTCGACATGATCCGCCATTGCGAAAGCATTTGATTATTGAATCACTCAGAATTTTGAACTCGCTGTCAGTTTTCCGTGTCTCCAGTGAAGCTGCTCTTTACTGGTTTTTGCCCCCAAAGATATCATTGATAATAAAACAACGCCAGTCAAAGAAACTTTCTCATACATTCGCTTAGACCAGGTTAATCCCTCGCCCCATTACGCTGCCCACATTCACCAAGGGTTAGGAGACCTCCGCCTGGGGCTAGCTGACCATCACGACGGCATCCGCGTTGGTCTGCCGCAGCACATATTCTGCCGGGTGTCACGAATTTGAGACGAAAGACCTCCCTCCCCTGTGGAAGATTCCACAACAACTGCCTAACCAAGTATCAGTCCCTACTCATCGTCCGCAAGCTCCTCCACCTTCGGTGCAACATAGTTTCGCTGTGCTGCCGCTGTAGGTGTAGCAGTAGCAACTTGAGTATCGGTAGCGGTGGTCACAGCAGTAGCCGGAGCAGGTTGGCCGGTAGTAGCGGCAAACGTAGCATTGGCTTTGGCACTTCCAGTGGGGGTCTTGGACTTGCTCTTCTTCTTTTTCTTGGGGTTGGGCTGTTTGGTGGTCACAACTGTCAGTCAAGCGGCTCTTTAGGGGGGTGGATCAGCAACAGCAGAGAAAACTCACATCATGCCAAGCCCAGACAGGCTTGAAGCTTTCCACGACACTGACGTCCTCCCAAAGGTTCGGGAACAGCCAGAAACCTGGCGATAGCACAAAATACGTAATACAGAACAGGATAACCCGGAAGATAGCCATGGCGAAGAACAGACCCAAGAACATCAGGAAACCCCAGCTGAGGTAGTAGACTCCCTGGCGCATCTTGAGAGGCCACAGAGGGTACAGCACCACGGCGAAGATAACGAGCAGTGCGAGCGCCGCGTAGACCTTGCGCATGACCTGGCTGCCCTCCCACAGCCACACGTAGTACATGTCGTCCTGGGCGTCCTGTTGCGGCTCGATCCGCACCGTCCACAGACCCTTGACGCGCTTGCCGCCGCCGTGTGGCTTCTTGGTGGGCGGGTGGTCGTGACCCTCGTGCGGGTCAATCTTGGTGACGCGCAGAGCAAGCATGGACATGGGCAGCAGCTTGAAGGTGTTCTCGAGGGACGCGCGGTCCGTGATCTCGGGGAGGGTGGGGTTCTTCTTGCGAGCCTTCTCGTAGGCGGGGGACTGGAGAGCACGGAGGGCACGTTTGACTGGAGAAATGTCAGATTAACAATTTGGATACTTGCGGGTCAATGATGTCGCATGCGCTCACCTCTAAACATGTCCTTGCGTTCGCCATTGAGGATGACGGTACGGGGCTTGAGCTCCTGGCTGCGGAGGAACTTGGCGAGAGCGATAGCTTCGGGCTTAGGAGGGCCGGGAACAATGGGCCGAGCTTGTCCGGCTGGAGGGCCATGCTGATGCTGGTGTTGGTGCTGGTGGCCATCTTCCTGAGGTGGTGCTCCTCCTTGTTGTTGTTGCTGCTGTTGTTGCATCTGTTGTTGCATCTGCATTTGTCTCATCATCATCTGCTGATGCTGTCTCTTGAGCTGCTCGACAAACTCGGGAACGGTCATGCCAGCCTTCTCGGCATCAATGGCAAGCTGTCTCTGAATCGCCTGGATTTGCTCGGGCGAGGGCATCTGGCCAGGAGGCGGCATGGGCATTTGCCCTGGGCCCGGTTGAGGAGGACCCTGTTCCATGGTGGACGAGCTCTATCTGTCTCTTGCGACGATTGCAATGTCGTGGCGGAGGGAGGCGGCAATCGTGGTGTCCCGTGTGAGTCGAGGTTCAGCAAGTCCTTGCTGCAGCGAATTTTTGGTGTTTGGTGGTTGATAGAAAGATGCCGTTGCACTAAAAGGATGACGGAACTAAACCTCCATTCAAAGCTGCGATCTGTACTTTACACGTCCCGACCGCCAGGCCTATTGCGGCAGCTGTGAGCGCTAGGCCCGTGGCCCTTGCTTTAAGATCCATGGCCACTGCATCGCCCAATGACATCCAGGCCAAGGCTGCCCTGTAACAGTGCATATCCACGTTTAACCCTGGCTCGGGTCTTTGTTTACTCCTGCAGTACCCCATCAGTGAAATTGCCGGCTATAACCCTGAGAAGGATCGAGCCTCACGGAAACTGAAAGGTGGTGATGTACCAGCCACAACTTGGAACCTCTTGAGGTGGCTTGGACGGTAAGTCATCCATCATCAATTGAACTCGGATTCATGACGCGCCCTTCCCCAAGTTCCATCACACATCTCATTAAACTGATGCGCTTCAACGATGACCAATGATCTCTTTTCGAAGAACAATTCCGCTGATGTCGGCGTCGGGAAGCCTGTATCATTCTGGTCTGATGGGCATCGCAATCTGCTTGCCTTTCTCGGTTCGAGTTGCCTTTCTTTTCGCTTCCAAGTCGTCGCCTGCACCATATCCTCTGAGGTCATGGTTTCTTCCAGCGCATCTTCGCACCGCATATTTGTGTCTTTGCACAGCAGCGACATTACCCGTCTGTGCTTTGCAATCCGCGCATCTCGGCGCTTAACCCAACAACCGATCTCATATTCGCATCATCAAAAATCATCATGTCAACATTGGCCACTCGCCATGCTCCCCACTCCAAATCGAGGTGAGAATTGACGTTGGAGGCTTGGACGGTGGTTTGTTCGCCCCTCGGCCCCGCCGTTTCCGCAGCACACGAAGAAAAGAAAAAGGCACATGCACACAGGTTGATGCCATGGAAGTATGACGATAACAAGACTGATGGCTGCCGAGAAAAGGAAGCAGAGAAGGGAACAGACGGAAAATTCACTCAACCTCGTGGGTTGCCTCTGCGGTGTTTTAAACCAATCCATCATTTGCATTCGCTGATGGAGAAACGCCCTACCCGTGTGGTGCCACCAGTCCCTTGCATCTGGACGAGCACCTCTGCTCCTATCATTTTCGTGTCGACAAGACGGACACACAATGGACGCCCAAGGGTCTGGGGACTGCCCTTTTTTGAAACACGGCCATTCTAGCGCCGTCACCGGTTCGAGAGGACCGACGGCATCCATGGGTTCGTATACGCACACGACTCGAGACGGAGCTGACAGCTGTTTATCAGGCATGGTAGAGGGCCAGAGCTGCACCCAGAGATCGGATCCTAGCAAATCCACCAAGATCGCGGGAGCCTCAGAAGGACCCCAGTTCACCGCGTCTCTTTGGAGATCACTGCAAGTTAGCCGGCCGCGGGGCTGTTTCGCCTTGCTAGACCCCTTGTTAGTACCTCTTCCAGACTCCAGTGGTTTTGGGCTTCTCTTGATGTTTATGTTTCACCAACAAGTGGGTTTCGTCTCTTCCTATGGCATTCTTCTGCTGCTCGTTTTGGCCATGTTTGTCTTGTTGGAGGCCTTTGCGAACAAAGACGATGTGTCAGTGTCAGAATTCTTAAAAAAAAAAAAAAAAAAATGGGCCGGATCTAACATAGTGATGTCCCCATCCCACTAACGCCAAGTCGGCGGCCGGTGCACGCTTTGTTCTCCCTCCAACCCTCAGTCTTGCTGCACACGACCAAGTGGAATACGTAGTTACCTCTCGGGAAATTCTGTGGCAATGCCGTCACAAGTTGTGAATGGTATGCTCAGTATCCAAGAAACATCTGAGACACTGTTTTTGGGTGCGGCAGCTTTGGAGGCACGCCACTGGTGGACGAGCCCTCATGGTGTGTAGCCTGAAGTAGCGCCGCCATCCGCTACATCATCACGACCCCAGTTCTGTAAGCGCCAACTGGTTGGGCCCAACAACCTATCACATCGAGTCTTGCTGCAACTGAACCGTCAGCGCCTCCCCTACTTCCAAGCCATCAACTGAAGATGGCACGCTGTAATTTTCCTCATCTCAGCCAAGTGGAAGTATTCCGGCTGCTAGCCACGAGCCAGCTCCTCCAAGGATGTCTGGGTGTGTGGATAGTGACAAGGTGAGTGCAACTGGCAATGCCAGCTAAGGCACCTCGACCACCGCAGTGCATCATGGAGCATTAGTGTGGTGCGGGATGGACGGGTGGATGATGAGTGGGTGCGGTGGTCCATATGCCATCTTCCCCGGGCCACTGCGTGTGCTTGGACATTTGTACGCGGTTGCTGTATGCCACACGCTCACTTTCACTCAATTCTGTGATAAAGATGAGATACTCCGCCATTCGCGCCGGAGCTCTCTCACTGTTCCCTTTCTCCCCCTTCTGCACCGTTATGCTGCTGCCCTAGCTTGTTGTTTTCTTTCCTTTGTTCTCGTTGCTCGGGTCCCTGGTCGCTGGTCGTCGGTCTCTTCACTTGCCCTTTTTGATGCTTCGATGGCTTAAGCACCCTCTCGACATCGTCCTACTCTTTTATTCTGAACGCTTCAACCGCCATCCTTCATTATCATAATCTTCACCCACGCTACTAGATAGTTGCAATGAGCACGCTGGGCAGCATGCTTTCAGACACCTGCGCCTCATGGATGCGTTCCATGAACTCATGTTTTGGAAGGGGGGATAAGTCCAGCTCAAGTATGTCAAGATATCAAACCCATATAGCAAACTGTACTGACCTTTGCCTAAGACTCTGAGAAACCCATCGTCATCTCGAGGGATCAACAGCCTACATTCAGTCCCCCTCCGTATGCCGAACCGGTATTCTCAACTGAAACGTCATTCGAACAGACACTTGAGCGTCAGAGGGGAAGGTCAAGGTCTATCAAAGGCGCTAGGTCCTCGCGTGGCGGTTCCGTCTCTAGATCTAGGGCAAGGTGGTTGTCGAGATCATCATCTCGCCCACGACAACGGCCGCAAATATCAGCCCCCACGAACTTTCGCCATGTACATTCCGAGTCTTTTCAGTACCATACTCCTAGTGACCATCTTTCACAACAATGCCTACTATCGCAGCCACAGCCACAGCTACAGCAACAGGAGCAGCAGCAACAACCGAAAAGGTCAAGGCCGCCATCGTTTCACCCCCTCGAGCTAAGCATTCGAGCCTCGCCATTACTACCTCACTTTGTCGCCGACGAGAATGAGACCACTAGCCGTATCACCCCTCCACCGCCAGCACATATTGCTGAGAACAGCATTATCACGCAGTGGGACATTAGCAGTGCAACCATGGGTCCCAACAATGTGGATTATCCCACCTCGTTTCATCTTTCATGTCGTGCTGTTGGGCAGATCCAACAATCGTCGCCCAATAGCCAGTTCCCACCAAGAATTCCGCCAAAGTCCAGAGCCCGAGCTTACACCGCGCCCAGCACCGAGATTATGTTGGAAAGGATAGCCAGTGCGATGCTCGAGAAGGAAAAGTTGCAGGCTGAAATCGATGAGCTTGTTGAGCGGCAAAGTGTATATAAGGGCAGCAGGCCCGGCACTCCTGTCGGCTACAGCGGTATGATCCTCATGATACTTCAATATCTGTCCAGCTCACTTACAGACTATACAGCGAGTGAGTCAATGCCCGTGTTCGATGTTCCCGCTATCCCAGCTGCTGCACCATCCTTCGCCGAACGTGTTAGCTACGACGAGCGTAGACCGAAAACTGCGCCCTCAAGCAGTCAACCCCAGGGCCCCGGAACATTCTCCGATATGAATGCCGCAAGTGCCACGCCGGACGGAACTACACTTGCTCTGGCAGCGGCAGCGTTCAACTCCCACCCACCCATGATCAACTTTGCTCACCACTGGTACGGACAACATGGATTCGACCACGCAGCGAATGGACACCGGAAATCGTCTCCCGCCTCGACGATAAAAGCAAACGCAAACGAGTCTCGCACCCGAACCTCCAGGCCCGCCCCGCCACAAAGAATCATCGCCTCGGAATTCGATCGCCCCCTCGCGCCCCCGCTCCCGCTCGTTCTACGCCCACCCCTCCGAAAGAAGAAGTCCTTCTCCCGCGTCTCCAACTGGCTCTTCCCGGGTGGCGGCTCTACAGTTTCCGATCACTCCAACAGCAATCCCACTGACACGTACCACAGCAGCAGCAAACGACAGGACAGCATAAGCAAGGATTCGATAACCAATGTCCCGAGGCCGATTAAGGAAAACGAGGGGTATTATCAATGCTTCTCTCCGTTTCAAGGTGGCAACCAGCAACAACAACAGCAGCTACAGGGTGCGAATATGGACAACAATAACAACAACCACAGCGACACAGCCTCCACTTCCTCTGTCTCCTCATGGCGATCTGAAGAAGAAGAAATGCCCACCACCACTTGGTCGCTAGGCAGCAGTCCAGTGCGCCAGACGCCCGGGCAGACGCCAAAGCAGACTCCGGTGTTGAGTGCTGATGAGGCTAGTTTTGCTGTTTCTGCTGCTTTTGCTGCTCCGCCAAGACTCACCAAAGAAGTTCAAGTTCAAGTCCAGGGAGGAGAGGAAGAAGCAGTTAATGGCAGCAGTGTCACCAATGGTGTAAGAGAAGGAAAAGGGGGAGATACCGGAACATGTGTAACGATTACGGGACTAAAGATTCCCGAGCACAGGAATGGACACCGGCCACAGAGCGTGGGTGTTGCTTTTTGAGCTGAGTGCGAATGAAACGAAACAAAACCGCTTTTTCATCATTATTCTTTTCAACTCTTTATTTGCGATGCATCATTGCATTTTCTCCCATGCTTGGCTGTGCACAGGACCATCTTGATGATGGATCCAACTGGCTGGCAAATACGAACGGGTGGATTTCTTCAGCCCTATTCTTTCGAAGAGGGGGTATTCTGTTTTAATTCATAAGTGGCGCAGAGGAGGAGTACAGTCTGTTCGATCTGGCGAATGGACGGGGGCGATGACATACTTTCTGGACAGAAAACCATGATGGGTATGGGAAGATGGAGACAGGGAAGGGGGTTAGAAAACGAAAAAGACATCCTTGGCGCTGGACAAATGGAAACGGTCGGGGCGGGATGGAGATGGTTGAGGTTACGTCTGGCTTCATCTTTTGAAGCCCGGTATACACAGAACAGGAGTGAGAAGTAAGCCGGAGGGGAGGGGAGCATGAATATAGCCATAGCCGTAAACTAGGGGGCAGCGCTCCTTATCTTTTGGTTCGTCAGTCTGGGCGGTGTTAATTGATATGATCGAAGAGAGGAGTGGTTGGGTGGGCGAAACAAAGGCGAAGGACGT